>OY282558.1:233354650-233434274 GCA_958295665.1 Tipula vernalis | reverse complement strand
AGTTATTCTTTGTTTAAATAATTAATCAATTATCATTGAATTTTCAAAATTTAATAATCATTGTTATGTGCTAATTTTGCAACTGTGAGCTAATTGCAATTACACATTAGATTTTTAGTTCAATGGTTCATTTTTGAAATTTATTAATTGATTAACGTTAAAAATGTAAACTGATTGTTTTTTTGAATTTATTAACTTTTATTTTTTTTGTCATTAATTAATTTTAAAATTATCAATTATTGTTAAACTTTAATTATACATTAGCTTTATAATTCACTGATGTATTCCAAATTCATTAAATTAGTTAAATTCCGTAGTACTTTCAAATTAATCAATTATTTAACTTCAATTTTAGTCGTATTCACCTTTTCTAATTACTAATTTATTTACACTAAGCCCATGATATTGTAACGTAATAACCCCTCGAGTTTTGGTCTATTATTTAAATTCAGAATCATTTATCTATTGAGATTAACTTATCAATTAAATTTTGTTTAGTAGTTCCATAATTTCTTGTCACTATTTATCGATTCAATAATTAATTTCATATTGTGCAATTATCAGTTAATTCTAATATTCATTTCTATATTCATGTGGAAGTTACCAATTACTATATTTCTAGTTCAATTATTATTGGAAATTTATTAAGTATTATTGACATTCAATGAGATAACTAACTTCAAATTGGTCAAGTCTTATTGAACTTCAATTAGGCGTATGTTTACTGCTAATAATTTAATTTCAAATTTATCAAATAATTTTTAAATTCGGTAACATAAGTAGATATTCATTCAAGTTTTATCTAGTTTTTTAATTCGAAATTATTTAAAACATGATATTTTAGTTTTCTAATTAATTTCAAATTTAGCAATTATCATAAAATTTCAATTAATACATTATTTTTATTGTCAATAATTTATTTTTAAAAATCATCAATAACTGGTTGAATTTCCGTTAACTACTATATAATTATTATAAATTTATTAATTATTAATTTAGATTTAATAATACATTTAGCCGTTATAATTAAAACTTCAAAGTCGGTATTCAAAAGTTCGGTTCGCAACAATAGTAGTAGTAGTGACCGATCAGTAGATTAGCCCCATACCCTCAATTAATTATATTACACCGATCACATAAACAACCAATGGGGCCTATAAAGGGGTGGCCCCGACGTGATTTGGCACCTCAGAATCATCAGTGTGCCAACCAATCACGAATCTGACGAAGCGGTAGCCAACCGCTAACGTCATAAGCGATCGGATTCCAGGAAATCCGAAGGCCGATCGCATCGTCCAAACGAATTCATTCAGAAAAAAGCGCTCACAAAAGAAGCGAACCAAACATTTCAATCAAAGGATAGGCACGAGAGAAAAGACCACCCATAACATTGATCAACTCAGCGGCTAGGTAAGCCCAACGAAACCCTATTTGGGGGGCCCCGAGAAATTTACAAACGGAATCCCGCAGGGCTAGCGACATACCATATAGCCAGCGGCCAAGACAAAGCTATCGATAGTTTCCCGGGAAATATCAGGTGCGCGAGTAATTAATTTTATGCCAATTAAATTCAACATACTTGGTTTAAACGGTTCTGTTCACTGCACCATCTGAACGAGTCAGATATTCTGGCATATTCTGTTTTGTTCCATTCGGTATGCGTGTACGAGGCTCGGCATAAGAGTAATCGTGAAAATTGTCATTTTTCACATTTTTAAACATGAAAAAGTCGTGCGCTTTTCAGCGCTTTGCAGTCACATTTATTCACGGAAAAATTTCATTTTCAGGTACAAGTATTATTATCATTCATTAAAGTTTTCATTTAAATAAACATTTTTTGCGTTGTTTCCTTGTTTATTTTTCCATTCATCATTAATTAATTAACGTCGAGACAGCGGGTCTAAAAGTTATGCGATTTATAGTGTAGTGCTGGTAAAGGAAAATTGAATTAGCGATGGCCATGCACGAGCCCTCATCGGGTGCCGGAAACATGATCAGTGAAACAACAACGCAAGGCTCTTCTGAAACGCAAGCTTCAGTCAGCGACCAAGTGCAAGAAATAGAAATGTTAATACAAGCAGCAGTTCGAAGGGTATTAGCCGACGCTAATCGCTGTAATAGACCGACACCGACGGAAAACAGCCTATCACCAGAATTGACAGAACTACATGTCACACCAGCGTCGCCGCAATCCACAACGTATAGTGCCACTAACATCTCAGGATCCTCGATTGTGGTTCCACATGGTCGAAGCCCAATTCGAGCTGAGTCGGCTAACGAAAGAAACAACCAAGTATCACCATCTACTCTGCGCCCTAAATGAACGTGTAAGCAGTGAAGTCAGCGACATAATCGTGGGACCGTTGTCCCAAACAGCGTACTCAGATCTTAAAAAAGCGATCGTCGACAGGTTGAGAGAATCGCGACAGGCGCAGATTCGCCGCCTTCTTCGGGGCATTGAGTTGGGCGACAGCTGAGTTAGCTGATCGAGTATTGGAGACGATGACGGAGTCTCATGTAGTAGCCGTCGCATCTGCAAATCCGACTAATCTCTATAACAACTTCACTGACCAGATCAACATTATCCTAAAAAGATTGGACCAGATGGACATGAACCAACAGAGGCGAAGCCAGAATCAAAGACGATCACGAAATCAGTCCGGACACAGAGGATCTGTATGAAAGCCTACACCAGGACCAAAGGAGGAGGATGGCAGCAACGCACCGTGATTATGCTGCTGTCCACACTGGGAAGATTATAAGACAAAAAACTAGGAGCACCGGTGCACACAGCGATGTGCCCCAATCAAGGTCAAAGCAGTTGCCTAAAAATCTACGACGCAACCACAAACACGAGTTATCTCATCGATACTGGGCCGATGTATCCGTCGTACTCATATCCCAACAACGGTCAACTACCCAGCACACGGAATTGTATTTATACGCAGCAAACGGCGCAAAATTAAAAACCTACGGAAATCGCAGGATCACGTTAGATTTGGGTCTACGGCGATAGTTCCAGTCGTCATTCATCATAGCCGAAGTCACGATGCCGATAATCGGAGACGATTTTTTAAAGGAAACGAGTCTTATCGTGGACATACAACATGATCGGCTAATTAACCCTATCACTATGCTCTTCTCAGTGGCAACGAGAACCACAGAAGCAGCATCTACCGTACGAGTGATAGGACACACCGGAACGGACACAAGGATATCAAAATTACTGGATAATTTTAGAACAATAACGAACGGCAATCAGAGACGTCAACGACCTAAACATCAAATCACCAACCACATAGTGACAAAAGGCCCTCCGGTATTCGCCAGGTCGCTTCGATTGAGTGTCGAAAAACTGGAAATTGCAAGGAAAGAGTTCCAGTATATAGTAGACCAGGGCATCTGCAGACGATCAGACAGCCGATGGGCCAGCCCGTTACATCTGGTTCCGAAGAAAAACAGAGAGTGGAGACCGCGCGGAGACTACCGGGCACTAAATATTGCGACAGTGCCAGACCGGTACCCCATCCCGTACATCAAGGATTGCGTCCAACAATTGGAGGGTACAACAGTTTTCACAACAATAGATTTGGTAAGAGCTTACCATCAAATCCCGATAGAGGAAAGCGATATAGCTAAAACAGCCATCTCCACCCCATTCGGTTTGTACGAATTCGTCCGCATGACATTCGGGTCACGAAACGCCGGAAACACTTTTCAAAGATTCATGCATTCCATTCTACAGGGGCTAGATTACTGTTTCAACTACCTGGATGACGGCCTCATAGCATCACACTCTATGGAAGAACATTTGGAGGGAAAGGGATAGAACCGATCCCAGAGCACATTGAAGAAATCGTCAAAATCCCGATGCCACAAACCGTAAACAACCTGCGTCGTTTTTTGTCGAAACCAAGCAATATTGAACGAATACCTCAGAGGTAGTCGAAAAACCGACACAAGAGTGATCGAGTGGACAGAAGCAACTGAGGACGCTTTCAAAGTAGCAAAGAAGCAGCTGAGATAAGAGACTCTATTGGTCCACCCTTCAGAAACAGCAAAACTGAGCAGTCATACATCAACAACGTCAAGAAATCAACGACAAAATTAACCTCTGCATAGCAGAGCGTACGATAGGGAACTTTTAACAACATACAAAGCCGTTAAGAGGTTCAAGCATCTTATAGAGGGCCGAACAGTCGCAATCTACACGGATCACAAACCACTCGCATACACATTTCTGCAAAATCTAGACAAAGCGTCCCCGCGTCAATTCAGATACCTGGATTACATAGGGCAATTTACAACCGACATACAACACGTCGCAGGATCTGAGAACGAGATGGCAGATGCGATACCACGGTTAGAGCAGAAGAAAAAATCCCAGAAGCCAGAGAGATACCACAAATACCGCAACAGGACGGCAAGCGAAAATAGAATTGAACCTCCGGAAACAAGTACCAACACACCACGAACCGTCAACCACAGCCAGGAGCAAGAAGTATTGCATGGCAAAGAACACAGCAATCACTACCTCACCAGCAACAATAACAACACGAGCCGGGAGTCAGAGCAAAACTCCAGCACGCTTCAAGGACCTCGTTTATCGGTAATTCACTGGTAAGGGGTGTGTCCCAAGTAGCACGAGTGGGTTGGGATAACGTTGTACTGTGGTTGGCTAAATGACTACTGGTCGGCTAGCCAACGTTGTGACAATGGTATGAAAACTGAGATACAACTTTATTGGGGAATAAATTTTGGGTTGTAACAACTTCATAATAACTATTATCCGACTTGTCAATTGACCATAGAATACACGTCAGGAAATAGATATATTGACCACTATTTTGTTTGTAAAAAAATGATTTTGTCTCACATTGTGGTTATATTTTAGCAGACAGGACAACTAGTTTTTATAAAATATATAAATAATCATGTTGTCTTCTTTTATCTTATAAATATAATAATTATTTGTCTGTTTCCTTTATCATCTATTTCATTATTTACGACTTTATGAAAATTTATTTCATAATAATTGTAAATGTAATATTCACATTCCCTGTAATAAGGGTAACCCAAAAATCTGGCAAGATACGACATATTTTTATAAACAAAGCAAGTTTTATCGTAAATGTGCACCTATCAGTGAACTAAAAACTCATGCGCCTTATAAATTCGTCTTTTTTAAAAATATATTTCTGTTATTTCAAAAATATTTTTATTTTAGATTGACTAAAATTTTCTAAAATCAATTTAAACCGTATTGAAATAATCCCCACCATTAAAATAATGATATTACAATAATATTTTTTGAGAAGTATGAAAATCAGAATTTTATTTTCAAAAAATACAAATTTTTATATGCATATGTAATTAAAAATGGCGAACTTCATATTATGTATTAAAATATATTTAAACCAGGAAAAAGTTAGATTAAGAACCAACTTATAATAAATTCGACTCAAAAATTACAATTTTGTTATTTTATTTCCAAAAAAGTTATCTGCAAATTATTTTAGTCATTCTTCCGACGATTTGTTTAATTTTATTACCAAATTTTCAAGAATTCAACTGTAAAGATATTTGCACACCAAATAAGTTACATCGAAAAGCGTTGTGCATTCACCAAAAATTCCTTAACGACAAAAAAGAAAAACTTAACGAATGAGATAGTTAATTTAAAATTCCCTGAAAAAGACAAAGGAGACTGTATGGATACAAATGTTGTACGGACGTGTATCGATGCCAATAATAAAATTGAAATAAAAATAAAAAAAGGAAAACCAACTTCTATGTTGTTTTAATTGATTTCATTATAAATTTTATTTATTAAATAAACTTGATTTTATTGATAGTTGTATAACTTGCTCTGCGGTCAAAATGGAAGTGAACGAGATATAGATTTTATTAGCTTGATCTTGCCAACATATAAAAAAATTAAAAACCACGGCGAATAATAAAAATATATTTGAGCTACAAATTATTATCTGATAGTATTTGAATATAGATGGCGCAATGACAACGTAGATGTTAAAATATGAAGTCGATACGACAAATTGCTATGTTATCATCAGTGCCAAAATAAATGTCATCACTCATCAGCTGTCATTCAAAACTTTTTGGTAATTTAAATTTACATTGATTTATACTAACTTATAACTAATTTACAATTTTGATTATTTTAGGAAAATATATGGAAATTTAGGAAAATATATCTTCATAGTTCATGGAATTCATTACTAGATAATTCAAGAAAAGGATAAGTAACATTATAATTAATTGTGTTTATATACAAAATACATTAATAAGTAATTTTCTTTTCGGCTTCTGATCCTGAACAAATGTATTTGGTTTTTTATGATACCTTCGCGAATTATAAACAACATGATTAAAACTTCAAAAACGTAAAGCATTAATACAATTCAATTTTAATTAAATAGAACTATTGATAATTATTCATTAATTAAATCCTTCGTATAATAAAAATTATGATTGACCTATTTTGGAAGATAAAAGAAGTTGAAGTCAGAAAAACTTTTTTATATTAAATTATTTATATAAAAATTGACATTGACATGACACAAGGTTGTTTGCCGATGATGTAATAATGTCGGTCACAAAATATCTTTTTTGTCAATTATTTCACACAATTGTATGCATATGTAAAAAATGTTATCTCGTGGTCGTGCAGGTAACAACAAAATATTTAGGTTGGATATTGGTTTTTATACGACAAAAAAGTTGCTAGGTAGTCATTAAATACCACATATTACGACAACATAACTAAACAATCGGTCCTCGGTTATCAAATACATATTAGTCGGTCAATAGTTGAAAATAGTCAAAAAAAGTTGTAAAGTAGATATAAAATAACGCTCTGGCGGCTGCTAACATATAACGTCGCATTGTGGTCGCGCCGACGAAAAAATAAAAATTGTTAGTTCGATGTCAAACAAGTGAATTTATAGAAATTTGTAACGTTGTACCGACGTCGGAAATAGGTTATAAAACTATAATCTTATTTGGTGCTACTTGCGGTGGTGAGTAACATTACACCAAACAGCTGAGACGAATAATAAAATAATAATCAACTACGAGCAAATAACTAGTTAGTTTTAATTTCCCGTCGTCTAACCAAAATGAAGTGTTTCCTTGAACTGTCAAAATAAACTACGTGTTCGCTTGCCTTATGCCGGGTGACCTCTACTGTCAGTTCCCCAAATTACCAAATTTACACTCGTTCATGTGGTATGGTGAATTCGTAATAGTTTGTAGAGAATCAAACCAAGTGACCGAAAACAATGCGTTTTGTAAATCGGAAAATAATATTTTTAAAGCGATTTTGTAAAAGTATTGCCCAAATGGCATTTTATCGATTGCTCAGTTGTAATCGAAATAGAAAGTAAATATACGTTTAAAATGAAATAAAATAAACTCAATAAAACAGTTATAGGCATGTCCCAAGTCTATAACTTTTTTATTGGGAGTAGTAGCAGAGCCTTCTAGAGTATAGAGCCATAATCTTAATGATGTATTTTTTAGAAGCTTTTTAGTGGTATAACTTTTCACTGATTTCCATAGGAATCCATAGTAAAAATGGTGTTTTTTAACAAGTTTTTCAATGAAAAAAGCAAAAATATTATAAAATGTTTATATAAAAGTTTTCTACATATCTTTAAGAACAATATACAAGAAGGCTATTGGTATTAAGTAAATATTAATTGCAGAAATATTAAAATTAAATTATTTCAAAAATATATTTTTTCGAACTTTCATTTTGAAAAATACATCAAAGTTGGCTCTTGTAACGACAGACCATCGTTCGTCGTTCCATAGTTTAAAAGGTTCAATACCCCTGACGCTCAATATTGTTTATTATTTGCATGATGACGTAATGGATTACAATTGGGAGAAAAGAATTAATAATCGCGGGAAAGATATATTTTTTGTTAGGGCAACTGGATCATCCCGTTTCAAATGTTGGAGTGGGAGAGCCCATTGTATTTGTCTGAGATATAAACCGAAAATTTGGATGTTCGAGAGAGTTGATGTACGTATTTTGATTAAGTGATTACTTAAGTATTTTTAATGGTGATCAGTCGATACATCAGTTTTTTATGCTGAAAATAAAATCGTGAGACTTAAAAATAGTTCTAAGCGTGAATATTAATGTTTAGTAAAACAAACATTTTTTTTTTGAAATATTCATTGATTTTATTCGTGAAAGTAGTTTATAATATAAATTTAATTAATAATATAAGATTAGTAGTTAATAACACAAACAATTTAATTTAACTTGGTTTTTGGTTATAATTAATTACGGGTACCGGAATTTCAATAAATTAAATCCCGTTGATCAAAAAAAAAAAAAAAACATTAAAAGTGTGAATGAACCACATTATTGTTAGTGTAATATTTAATATAACGTAGTGTAATTAATTTAAGAAAATTATACATATTTTACTTAATTAAGTATAATTCTATTTTTTTTATTGTTTGTTAATGAAATTTCTAATAATACCATAAACTATATATGTAAAACTCAACATAAACCTTAGTTCTAAAATAACAGTAATCCTAAGACATTAATAGTGATTCACATATTAATCTAATAAAATAATTTCTACGTTCTAATCATAATCCCAGTTGTTGAAAGTTAGTGTGAAATTAAATAAACTGAACGTTCTTAAAAAGTGTAAACATAGAAACTGTAGTGCAAGGAACAACATGAACAAAAATATTTACAAACAAGAAATTAATTCCTAGCATATTATAAATAAGGTGACCACACGTAATTAAATTAATTTTCAAAAAGCTTAGTGTGGAATGAAACAATTTTAAGTAAACAATTTAAGTAAACTAAGCTTATGTGTTGCATAAAACTAACATGCGTTGCATAAGTGATAATCTAAACGTGTAAAAAAAAAAAAACTAGAAAATTCTTATACGTATGTATTAATACCTTACATAAAAATCTACAAAATGGCAGCATCAATCAACGTGGGATAACACGGCTATTTAATCTAAGTTAAGAGTTATTTGTTTTCTTATTTAATTTATAAAATTTTTCTATTTAGCTTCATTATTTTTTTTCTACATACATAATTTAATTATTCATGAAAATAAGTTAGACATATTGAAACTTTTTCTATATTGTAAATTATTATTTATTAAGTTAATTAGTGGGTTAATGACGTCATGGGTAGGCTTAGAAAATTTGCAATGAAATTGATTATTCACATTTTTCTTGAATTGTTTTCTCATTTAAATGCATAATAAATTTATTGTCTTATTAACTAATTTTCAATTTTGTTTAACAGTTACTTTATATTCTCGTTTCGTTCGAATTTCCGGATTGTTCATTTTCAGGATGAGAGGCTGATAGCCCTATTGTGAGGATGATTAAGTAAGTGGCGAGCAGTCTGTCTTGGTTGGTTGATCTGTATTCGATCCGTACATCCCGTCCTATATGCCTTTCTATTTTTTTTTTCTCGTTTTTTTAGTCCTACCTTCAGGTCCAGCACAATAGATCTTTTAGGTCGCGGTGCGAGGTGGCTTATCGCCCACATGGCCCTCCAGTAAATAATAATAATAGTCCTACCTTCGTGGTCCACTAGAATCTATTTATCTTTGGCAAACCCCACCCCACTCCCTGAGCCTTAGCCGGCAAAATTATGACCACGTCAAAGCTCTAAATAGGTTAAAAGAAAATATTCAGTAACAAACGGCACTATTACGAAACCAGGTTCATCTTGGTCCCCGGCGATGCTACTCAGTTTGTTACACTCTGACAAATTAAAATAATACTTGCTAAATTTATCTTTAGTTTTACTAGTGTACGTAAGATGTCTAAAATGATTACAGAAAATACGTTCCTATATTTTGTGAATTTGTTTTGCTTTTCCTACAATTTTTGAACTTAAAACTTCCCCAGGTGGTAACTTTTGGTACGATTTTTCCAAATTTTTACGGCCATCTCTGCCATCTATGTAATGTATATTGACTTAATGACCAAACGAATTGTAGTAAGCTTTTATTTTAATATGGCCAGAATGCTGTTGTTATGAATTTTTTCTTATATTTTGGTTTAAATAATTCAATTATTACAAGAAAATGAAAACGAGTTACTTAAACGACATTCATATATGTTGAAATTCAAACATTTATGAGAGTATCTCAGAAATCATAATTAAGAATTTGTAACGTTTTCATTTAAAAATTTGTCTTAAGAAAAAAAGTGATTTCCCATATGTTTTGTGTGTTTTACTATGAAAAGTTTCGTTTTTTCCTCGTTTCTAATTCCCTTATTAGTAGCCTGCCAATTAAGCACAGTTACTACCCAGCTTAATATAAGGGGCAACATTCTGCGCTCAATATCTCCATATTTCCTAGTAGCTTGGAATGTGGTAACCACTGGAGTAATTTCAACATAGCCATCGACGTCCTTCATATCTATGCCTATTGACTCGTCATCAAACTTGATTAGAACTGTTTCGGGTGATTCTCATTCCTCTAATTGGTCTCTGGTCCAGCTAAGCTGGCTATTTAAATTTCTTTACTAGGTTCATGGCTCCATTTACAAGACACTGTGCTACTAAGATATTTCTTCTTAACTTAGACACTGACGTTTCCTCATGTACAAAGCAGAGCATCCTGCATTTTTGGTCTGGCTTATAGCTGTTCACAAACACGGCTTTGCTGTCGCTCACTAAGTTTTAGTGGTAAGAGGCATAAGCGATAAGCACAGTCAGAGGCACTTATTAATCTCATGTGTTGTGATAGTATCGCCATAGGCACGAAAACCAATTGGCACAATACCGAACCACTACGTCTTTTAGAATTCACCACAACCTCACGAATCACAGCACCCGTTTCGTGTGGCTCGAAATTTGCTAACATATTAACAGGCAACAGCTGCGACATAACCACATTGTTGGATATCAATGTTTTCTTCCCATTTACTTCACAGTACTGGATTTTAATTATTGATCATTGTCTTAAAGCACTTGTTTATTTATTTAATAATTTATTTTTTGTTAATTTATTTATTGTAAATTAATTTATTTATCTTTAAAGACATACATAAGTGCTATTTGTTTTTACATATCATTAGTTTTTATTTTCCACAATTTTATGTTGTATGTTTTATTTAGTTAATTAATGCGCGTCTGCTCCGCACGAAATTCGAGACGAGACTAATTAATAATTTAAATTTGATTTGTGTTTCGTGTTTTGCGAATTGTCATACTTCGATTGGTCCAGCAGATTGTGTTAGGAGAAATCAACCCAATGCACCACAACTATATATAGTGTAATTGAGCGGCGTGAAAAGGTTGTAGTGGTGATTGGGTGAGCCCAGACGCCAATATAAGCAGTTAATGCATTGTGGCGGAGAATGAATGAGTGAGTCGCTACAGTTTCCTCTTTATTTCTTTGAAGAACGCAAAAGCACCTATTATTGGCTAATATTTGATCTTGTTCGAGGTAGATATCCTTGGAAACCCAAAACGATATGCAGTATTATTGCAATCTTTACAGCATGTACTTGTATGCTTATGTGTGATAGCACACTTTCGACGAAATATCGTAATGTAGTGCTTTCTGGAATGAAGGAGCAAGAAACAACTCTTTGAATGATCCTGATACCTTCACTTGTGGCCAAATCGGGAACATTTTTGCACCACACCAACAAATGTAAGTGCGGACTTCCTCTATTCTGGAATAAAATTCTGTACCATAAATCTACATCAGAACGGCAATCTACATGCAACGGCTCAAACTCAACGGCTCAACTTGCAAGAGAAATTAAGGAACCATGTTGGAGGTCCCAAACTTTCGCTTGGTGATGTGTATATTGTCAACCAGATGTTGAGGAGTATGATCACCTTGACGCATTCTATACGATATACATACAAACACTTACCTTAGCGTAGAATTATTCAACTACGGATAACGCAAAGAACCAAACGTACACGTTTTTTCTTCCTACAAAGTTTGTAACGGTCGATAAATTTCGGTCATTTTTTTGTTTTCTCTTAATCGTTGTCTGTCGACACCTGCCATCCAACTTTAAAGTCAATTTAATCGGGGACTCCAACCAACCTAATTATGGCAATTCAAAATAAAAAAATTAGAAAAGTGATATACAAATTTATGATACGTTTGTTTACTGCATTATGCAGTGCGAAAAAAAAAAATTTCGGAGGAAATGAGATGACCGTATAGTAGATTTGGCGGGAAAATTGCGTATATAAAGCTCGCGTTTGGGTTTGGTTTTTTTTTTTTTTGGGTATGAAGAGAAGTAAATTGAAGATGGTGATGAAGAGAACCATTATTTTTCACATATCGTGAATTATTTTTTTTTTTTTGTGAAAAAAAAGTTACCTGTTTGAAAAAACCAAAATTTAATGGAAATTAAGAAAAATAAAAATAAAAATAGTAAAGTTAAAGTTCTGTACAGTGAGGCAGAATACAATATTTTGAGTGCTTAGAAGCTTTGAGATTTTTCTTTGTGGAATGGTTTATTGAATGTCGGTGGTTATAAGTGTAAAGAAAAACTTTAAATTAACGGTTTGGAAAAAAAAAATTTATATATAAAACTGTATTAAATAAAAAATAAAGATAAGTTAAGGAATTATGTTATAAAAGAAAAAAAACTGTTATGATCATTTTGTGAAATTCCTAATGTAACGGATCGAATTTATAAACATTATGTTAAAAGTTGGTGGTTAATAAATTTTGTTCAAATAGTAATAATTGTAAAAACCCGAAAAAAAAAAAATAAAAATAAAAACCCTGTTATGATCATTTTGTGAACTTCTTAATGTAACGGGTCGAATTGATAAATAAAAATTATGTTAAAAGTTGGTGGTTAATAAACTTTAGTCATTGTAAAACCCCAAATAAAAAAAAAAGGAAATAAAAATAAAAATTATGTTATGATCATTTTGTGTAATTGATAATGTAATGTGGCGAATTTCGAATTAATAAACTTTTGTTAAATTAATTGATAAATTAATTCATAAACTTTGTTGAATAAATTCTATTGTAAACCAATTGAAATTATAGTCAATATAATTGTGTAAAGTTGCTGTTTGTTTTTTTTTTATCCGCCCGTATAATTTTCACATTGTGTGATAAATTGGTCGAATTCGAATGGTGCTGAAGTGTATTTTGGAGTGCAACGTATTGTAAGGGGGAAATCAGCTACCCATACAAAAACAAAAAAAAAACAAAAAAAGTTTATTTGGCTTTGGTCGCTGTTGTATTAAGTATCCTGAATAGCTGTGTTCCAGAATTTGAGTATCACGTTGGGGAGTTACGGAATAACGGACACCATCGCATCATTGCAGATAAGGATAAGTATACATTAATATTCAAAAATTATTTTTTTTAGTTAATTTTTTTTTTAATTCACTTAATGTAATTTCTTATAACCAATTGAAAGTTTTTTTTTTCTTCTTACCAACGACATTCATTAGTCATTTATTATTCATTTAGTTTTTTTCTGTATATGATTTGGACATATGTGCGTCGGTTTGATAAGTGGTAAATAATGTGTTCTTAATCTATTATTTTTTCGGGAAGCATCGCGTAGTTGCTGATATGGGCATACGGTACCGAATCCGTTACGTGATTTTTGGTGTTTGTTGTCATTTATTTTTTTTTGCTTTCTGCACATGATTATCGTTTTTTTGTAGCATGCCGTTTATTCCAACCGAATGGTGAATCAAGAACCTCCCAGCCCTAAGCATCCCGGATATAAAAGTGTTACAAGCATGTGCACACCATGGGGAATAATCTCGAAGGTCATGCGCTACAAGTTATCGCGAAACATTTTGATTTTTATGTCAGTGATTTTTATTTTACGATCAAATATTCGTATACATTTAATCCAGACCTCAAATTTTCACTTTCAATTCAACGTTTTAATTTGTCGGAAAATTTGAATGCCCTACACATTACATATATATTACCTACGTATTACAATTTTCTTACAAATGATTCAACATTATTTCACGATGATTTGGGTATGACTTAATCAAAAGCCCCGAAAATGAATTATAACATTTTTTATGTTTCATCGACAGTATAAAATTTATGAATAAGTTATGTGTTAAAAGTTAAAATCACTTAAAAATGCCAAAGAATATATTCCGAAAAGAACAATTTTCTAAATTTTTGTGAGAACAAGTTAATTAATTTTGAATGGAATTTATATGGTGGTTTTGAAAAAACCCAAAAAATTAAGTTTTATATGGCAGAACTAATTATTTTCGACATAATTGTTCAGAAAGCCAGAAATTTTTTTTTCATTGTGCTGAGAAATTGGGGATAATTAGATTAAAAATATTTCAGATTTTCAATTATGAGCTTATTGATAGACACAAGTGGTTTCTTAATGAGTTTGAAAAATAGGATCAATAAATTATAAGATTAAAACGATATACCGTAAAGGTTCGGTAAAATTTCGACACATTTTAATTACAAGAGTGAAAATGTAATAACAATTTCAGTTTGTCGCGGTCTTGAGACTTGAAGCAAACGGAATTTTTATTTTAAGATAGGGGAAGGTTTAGTTGATAGTCATTTTCCTTCGATAATAATCTACCCTAATCAAATTTATATTTAAATATTTAACAATATAGAAAGTTAGAAAAGAGAGTGAGGTAAAAAAAAAATAGTTTTTGGACCTACATAATTTGAATTTTTCGCTTACATATTAAAGCTTGGAATATTTTTACATCTAACTCTGAGTGGCATGATGCGTGTATCGATTTTATTTTATATATTCCCTTGAAATGTGTGCGAAACTGTAGAACATGCAAAATATATGTTTTACATTTCCCTTCTCTGAAAATATGAATTTTTCGACAAAAAATGATTATTTTAAAACTGTACACACGAGAGTTTTGGTTTTTATTTGTCATCAACTTGAGTGCTATAATAAATAATTACATATAACTCGAAATGGATTTGTATTTTCAAGTGGGAAACAATAATTTAGAGTAGCGTACACGGGAAAAACACTTTAATAAGCATTTTTACGTTTTATGTGCAATCGTTCTCATTTACATGACAGTATTTGCTCAGTGGCAATTCATGATAACAATTCATGAAAAGATTTTTAAAATGTATATTAGGAAATGTTATGAAACACATACTGTTGAAGTTCCTAATTCTAATTACAATTACAAGACATATCATCACATTTATTAACCTTTCCATTATGAAGCTTTTAGAAGGTATACAGTCCAGCCTTTTTGTTGGAAACACAAATAATAGTCGCTTAAATACATATTATAAAAATTCCAACCAAATATTTTTAAAGGACACAATTAAAATTAAAGCTTTTCAATTGATCGGCTATATTTTAGGTAATGGTAACACTTTTTCGTACAGCATGTTTATAGCCTTATGAATCAAAAATTTACTGAATTTTCATTTATCAAAATCCCATAATTTATTTTACATCCAATATTTTGGATTTCACAGGTCCATTTTCAAAAAAAAAAAAAAAAAAATTAATACATATGTATGTAAGTCTACATAAACACATTGTAAATACAAATCTAATACAAAATATTCATAAATAAGAAAATAAATAAATAATTTGTTGTAAGATATGTATGAAAAACATAATGTTTTTGTAAAAATTATGCTACACAACTCACATTAGATGAGCTTTTCTTCAAGAAATATCTAAAAATCTTCTAAATATACATGACGTCATTTAGAACATTTTTAGAGCAGACTTCTCGCGCATCCAAACAATGACATACACAAAGCAAACGAAATTCGTTCATCTCTTTTTAAATCAATTCAAGTAAACACTAAATTCCAGAGTTTAAATTTGTTTTAGAGCTCTCTATAAAAATTTTCGCTCTTATGTCAAGTTCTGAAATATGGCCAACTAGGATGGAACTTGGCTATTCCTTAACAGATTTTAGAGAAATTTGACATGCATAGAAGAAGGATTCTAAAATGATTTTTAGATGAAGTTCTGGAATATGGCCATTTTGGTATTTCTTAACCGATTGTGATGCAATTTGACATGTTCGTTGGAAATGGGATTCTAAAATGATTTTCCTAATTCCGGGACCGTACACTAACATTAGCGTGCTGTCACCCATTTTTTTTTATTTTCGTTTGATTGCGATTAAATTTCCCAGCAAATTGATAGTAAATATATCAATATGAGTAACCTCAAAAGCTATTGTCTGTGGTAGTTTCCGTAATCCATGCAGTTGTCGAGGTTGATCTGCTGTGAGCCAGATCAAAAATCGGTAGAGAAATAATCTGTAATTTCCATCCTATTTGACCATATTCCAGAACTTTATCTAAAAACTATTTTAGAATCCCACTTCCAACGCATATATTAAATTGCATAATAAAATGAAAAAATTTTCATAGTTCAGAAACTCATCTAAAAATGATCAATCCATCAATCAGCTCATCTAATCAGAATCTCATTTCCATTGTGCATGTAAAATTTCACTAAAATCGATTAAGAAATAGCCAAGTTTCATACTATTTCGCCCTATTCTAGAACTCCATACAAAAATCGTTTTAGAATCCCAGTTTGATCGCACATGTCAAATTTCACTAAAATAGCTTAAGGCATAGCCAAGTTCCATCCTGGTTGGTCATATTTCAGAAGTTCTTCAAAAAATCATTTTAGAATTTTATTTCCAATGCACATGTCAAATTGCATCACAATCGGTTAAGGAATAGCCAAGTTCCATCCTAATTGGCCATATTCCAGAATTTCATTTAAAAATCATTGTTGAAACCCTTTTCCATCGCACGTATCAAATTTCACTAAAATCGGTTAAGGAATAGCCAAGTTCCATACAAATTGGCCATATTCCAGAACTTCACTCTAAAAATCATTTTAGAATCCCGTTCCTAACGCGCATATCAAATTTCACTCAAATCGGTTAAAGAACAGCGAAGTTCCATCCTAATTGGAACTTGACCTAAAAATCAATTTAGAATCCAATTTCTCTCGCACTTCTCAAATTTCTCTAAAATCGGGTAAGTAATAGCCAAGTTCCATTCAAATTGGCCACATTCCAGAACTTCAACTAAAAATCATTTTAGAGTCCCATTTTCATCGCGCGTGTCAAATTTCTCTAAAATCAGTTAAGGAATAGGCAAGTTCCATTCAAATTGGCCATACTCCAGAACTTCACCTAAAAATCAATTAAGGATCCCATTTTCAAGTCCCAGTTCGGAACTTTATCCAAAAATCATTTTAGAATGCCATTTCCAACGCCTGTGCATCTGTTTTTAATAAAACAATCAGGCTTTCTAAAGAAAGAATTTTAGAAGGATTTCAATGTAACCGTTTGCCGTAATAACAAGAGCAAGAGCAATATAATAATGACGTTTTTATTCATCAGAGCAGAGCGTACTTATTTCCTTAATGTAGCTCAATAACAAAGAGCGAAAATATGATAACACAAACGCAATAGTGGAAGAGCAAAAGCCTTATAATAAACATAATGCTCCTGTTCTTCAGAGCGATATTTTTTTTTTTACAATATCGCTCTTTATAAGGAGCTTCTTAATAGATTTTATTATCGCTTTTGAAAAAAAATGAAGAGCAAAATGAAATCCCATTTTTAACTCTACTAAATTCTCTACCTAAATGTAACTCGTGATACGGTTAAGGTGTCTTTTTTGTATTTCATTTATTTAACATAAATTTTATTTTATTTTATGTAATTACAATCTAGTCTCCTGGACTAATGAGCAATTTAATTCTGACTTAATTTACTAGCTTATATAGTATTCTTCCCATTGATATTCAATATTGTCTGGTAATTTGAAGTAAACTTTTGTAGTGGACTTTAGATCAACATAATGCTGCTTACCCCAGCAATTCCACCAGCTCAAATGGTTCGGTTCTTTTAAGTTTGCTTACTAAAATTCTGAGCCTTTCTTCATGTTTTCGCGCTTTGGCTAGAATTTCATTTAGAATGAGGTTCACTTCAAGGTCCATATGGTCATTATTCCTGACATACCAAGCTGCTTTAGCGTGTTTCCTTAATACCATATTCTGAAATCTTTGGATGATATTTACGTTGCTCTATTTCGTACAACCTAAAGCTAAAAACCATATTTGCTTATAAAGTAGAAACTTGTTGTAGGTTGATAATAAAGCGTTTCTTCCCATTAGCCACTATATCTTTCTGTATTTAAGTTGAAGTTCTTCACTTTTCTTCTTGATGTGGGTTTTTATCGCACCTGAGCATCCAGGGTCATACCGAGATACTGTGCTGAACTGATTTAGTTTCATTTAGTTTTATTCACCATCTTCTTGCCCATTTTTGTGTTTGTGTAATAGCTGATTGTAATTTGTGTTGACTCTTTATTGCTTTCTCCAACAGCTAAGATCGCCGTTTCGTTTGCAATAGTCGCCACTGTGCTGTTTAATGCAGGAAGATCATAAGTGTACAGTATTTTAGCAAATTCCTTAGATAGTATTTTAGCCAGTATTGGTACTGTTTTAGCCAGTTTGTGGTTAACTCCTTCATGTGACACTCTATCAAACGCTTGTTCAACGTCTAGAAATGTCGTTCAATATACTTTTTCTCCTCTAGTGCTTTCTCGATTATACTGGTTATTCTATGTACTTGATCAATTATTGCGTATTGGTTACGGAAACCGAACTGATGATTTGGTATCAAGTTTTTACTATAACTAGGTTATGTGTGGTGGTTTTGGGATCATAATTACTTATGCAATTTTCCACAAGCTTTCTGCAGTAATATGATTTTAACCAGAAGTTTTTTTCGTATTCATATTAGCTTTTATCTCACACATGACTTCTTTTGGTGTTGCACAGCTTGTTCCGTTATTTCGGCTTCAACAGTTTCATCATCATGTGGCTGGAATATTTTTTCGAGGTGTTCAGCAAATTCTTGAGCTTTTTTTTTCGATATTCCTAACCCATTTCTCACCTGCTATTCCTATTGAAGGAATCTGAATTATCGATCTTTTATTTCGTTTGGTTGCTTTCCAAACAGAATAATCAGTACTGCTATCATTAGTTAATTTTAACAATACAAATTATTACTGGTTTTGACATTAACAGGAAATGCTTGTATTTCTTCTGCTTCATATTTTATCTCTTCATAGTATTTAATACTATTTCTAATTATTAGAGCACTACCTCCTTTGGCAGTGTTTTCAGGCTGAATAATGAATGAATGTCTAGTGAAGTATGTTTCCGTGGTAAGGCATCCTTCAATTTTTTCTGTGTCCAGGACCACCAGCAATTCTTGTTGACGTTGCATCAGTCCATTGGAGTTCCAGGATAAAATTCTATGATCGTTGGTCATTTTTATGTTTAGCGATGGCACCCTTAGTGCTGTATTCTAGTTTCTGTAATCGCTCATCAAACATATTGAGTCTGCTTAAAATTAATTTAAGTGTTTGACTGTGGGTTTCACTACTTGGAGGTATACTAGACACATTTGGTAGTTTCTACATAGTTGCAGCGTTGGAATATAAACCACGAGAATTTAACGAAATTATCCATAATAAACATACCACTAATTATACTATATTACGTAAGAAAATATACTCTCTGAACATGCTTTCTTATAGCTAATTAATAATAGTTGGTGGAATGTGGCAAGGGACTAACTTACATTTTATTTTTTATTGAGACTTTACAATTTCGTTTTAATTTGAATATAAAATATGTACAAGGTCATAATAATTGCAAATTTCGTTGCCGTAAAATTTTGAAAATCCTTTTTGGTGGTTGTGCATGAGAAACGTTCGAATTTCTCCGTCAATTGAAAGTTGTCTAAAACCCAACAAAATAATTTCATATTGGAAAGCTAACGTACATAGTGTTCTAGTAGCCACTGTTTAACTTTTCAATATTCCACCTACTAGTGTAGACGCAGAGAGAGATTTTTCAGCAGCAGAACTCCTAAGCCCGAAAATAATTTCACGCCTATAAGACTAAAGTCTTTTTATTTTATGGACGTTTTCCTTGGGATGGAAAATATATTGTAAATAACAGTAAAAAAAACGGAATAGACACCAAGTTTTTGCTGGACACGGGTGCTACTATATCAATGATGGTTCTCGATGGTTACTAACAGTTAGGTTAACTATCATGTGTAACAACAATAACAATATTGAATTCAAATGGCAAGTTATTATTCCCAGTTAAAGTGCTCTACAACAGCATTTGGGGCACTATTTGAATTTTAAAGTGCGTTTACAGCTAAAATCAACTATGTGCCAACATATTTTAAGGCATGACTTCTTCGTATTTGTGAAGTGGAGACAGTGAAGAACCAAATTAACAGATTGAAGAAAATTGTTGGTTTGAATCAAATCTGGTTTAACCAAGGGCCGCTCGAGTTGTGGTTGTCAATGTTAATTCTTAGTTATGCATTGAACGATACCCAGTTCCACGAACAGAAGAAATCTTTGGAAAACTAGGCAAAGGACAAATTCGGACCCTTTCGGCGGCTTATTTACAATTGGAGTTGGATGAGGAATCGAACAAATTTATTGTCATCAACACACCCTTTAAATTATATCAGTTGTAGAGATTACGGTATGGAATCGTAAGTGCACCAGGTATATTTCAGAAATTTATAGAAATGACAATCGTAAATATGCTCAACGCGTTAGTTTTTTATACGATATCAAAATGACTGATAGACCAGAAGAAGAATATTTTTCTAATTTGAAAGAATTATTCTGAAGGCAAAAATTAAATGGGTTACCATCTCAACCAAAAATATTATTAGTATATTCACACTATATGCTGACCACAAACCGTTGATTTACGGCGAAGGCCTCGCCACGCCAATTTCGATATTTCGACTTTATAGCACAGTTTACGACCGATATCAGGCACATTGCGACCAGCGAAAACGTGGTAGCCGATACTCTGTCACGGATAGAGCCAGTAGAAATAAGTGAGTCAATCAATTACGCGGCGATTGCCGAGGCGCAGAAATCGGACGACGAACTCAGGGAATTTCGAGAAACGTCACGGAATTACAATTCAAGAACCTACCTGTGGCGTTCGGCTCAAACCAACCAATACTGTGCGACGTGTCTACGGTAGAAATTCGCCCTTACATTCCTTCCAGCTACAGGAGAACAGTGTTCGAGGCTGTACACAACCTAACACATAAAGGAATACAAGCATCCGTAAAAGCGCTTACAGAACAATTCATATAAAACGGGTTAAAATGGAACGTGAAACGGATGGCCCAATGCTGCCTAGCACTCCAGAAGGCCAAAGTCGAAAGACACAAAAAGCCTAATAGGGAATTACGCACTAGTCGCGAACCGTTTCGCGGAACTACATCTGGACATAGTCGGTCCATCACCGATTTCGGAGGGACGGCGATACTGCGTAACACTGATCGACCGATACACGAGATGGACAGGGGTCATCCCAACGCCGGACATAAAAGCCGAGACCGTCGCAGTGGCCGTTTACAGCAATTTGGATTGCCCGTTTTAGGGTGCCCACAACAATAGTCACAGACCAAGGGGCACAGTTCGAATCCGAACTATTCACAGAGTTCTCCAAACTATTAGGTTTCGCGCAACGGAGCGATCGAAAGGTTCCATCGAACACTTAAGTCAGCCATAATGTGTCACCAAAGGCAAGAGTGGACACGCATATTGCCAACAGTGCTTCTGGGACTTCGTAGCACATACCGGGAGGATTTTAAAACGACGTCAGCAGAGTTGGTATTCGGCCAGAATATGCGAGTGCCGAGCCAACTAATCACTGAAGACACTAAAACAACCAGCCAGTCGAAGTTCGTGGAAGAATTGCGAAGGCATTTCGCACAAATTCTCCCCTGCCACCTTCACGGCATTGCGTCGGCAAAATTTTCGTCGCAACAGAGCTAAATTCTTATCCTAGTGTTTTTGTCCGCACCGATGCACTAAGGAAATTCCTACACCCTCCGTACGATGGTCATTTTCCGGTTAGTCGATAGGAAAAAACATTCACGCTGGAGATCAAAGGTAAGCACTGCGAGGTATCGGTCCACAGACCTAAGCCGTGCTTCAGAGAACAAACAAGACGTAGCAACACAGGATAATAACTCGTCAACAGCTACGTCCAATTACAATTACACGAACACATCAACAAAAAACATAAACACACAGATACAACTGGCCGACGGACAAGCCGATTCAATCTGGAAGAGCAACCGTCATCGTCAGCATCCAGCGGCATACCAAGCAACAGCACAAAAGTTAAACCTTGTATAATAACCGCTAAACTACAAGGAACGGCAACCACGAAAGTTGGCAGAAGCACGAGGCTACCAACTCGCTACGCTTTATCGCTGGTAAGTAACCCATAATTATCTGCGTCTTTTATTCACCTCAGCGGGCAACAATGCCATCTATCCGCCGGTCGAAGAAGAGTCGATTAGTTGGAGCAATACTTTGATTTTCAGAATATGTATTTTACCAATCAATTAGTCAGTGCAAATTAAAACCAATCGATTGGTAAAAAAGCTTTTTTCTTAAGCAATAACAATCACAACAATCATAACACAACGCCAAGTGTGTTCAAGCAAATAGTTGTTGTGATATACCACGGAAACACCATACAGAGGAATTTATTCCAACACCCATAAACGGCGGCCATAAACGGCGACGTGTAAATATTATAAGGATTTATATAAAAAAAAAGAAATAAAATGAATAAAATTAGTTAAAGTGTTTATATTTCTTTCACCATATCCCGCGCCTAAACAAGGTCGGCTGCGATGATGTAAAAGTTAGCAATAGCGGAACATCAAATAAAATAATATTTATGGGGGAAAGATCAATCGCACCCCTATAATATGTATTATATAAGTGGTGATGGTAAATTGGTTATTATGGTAATTCTACGACGAAAGAACGTAGAATTCACATGAAAGCAACCTCAAGCTAACCCACTATTCTGAGAACTTCAAAATAGTTCATGCTGTGGCCGCTCCGACTCATGGTATTGGAGCCGCCATGTTAAATATAAAAATATCAACAAACAAAAAAATTATTAGTTATACCATAGAATAATGACATATAAGAAAAGTTATGCAGAAGAAGCAAAAAAATGCGGCGCTGATTACGTTAATTAATCAAACTACTAAAACCTCGCAACTTGTGCATGTGTTTATTTGGTTTTTTACGTTGTGCTACCGCCTATACTGAACAATATTGAATTATATACTATACTACCTACACTGATTGAACATATTTACAACTACCATTGCAAAATCCAACAACAATTATTTTTTGTAAAAGAAGCACAGAGGATTATATAAGATTAGTTTTTTCAGTACAAAAACATGTCATTCGAAATTTCAAAACGTGTTATTTTATAATGGTTGTAAGGAAGCGAGAAATATAAATAAGCACAATACATACATATATTTCTTTCCTTTTTCGCATTCTTACATAAAATAACCAAATTGTTGTAAACGTATTTAGTATAAAAAAATATGAATGAATGGAACACGAAAAAAAGTATACGTGTATTTTCGAGTATAATAGATGTGTCCATATGTATACATATTGAATTGTAAAATATACATACACAAACATTTTTTATATTTGAAATCTCCTTTATGAAAACTAAACCAAATTTTGGAATATTTATATTTCTGAAAAATAACGATTCGGTTTGATGCGGTTTGTTTTTGCAAAAGGTCATTCACCTTTTCTATTTGGATGTTATTTTTCTTGCTTTTGAAATGTTTTCTGATGCGTTTTCGTAGGTGCAAGAAACAAATACAATAATAAAAGGGATAATAAATTTGATTAAAATTTGAATTGATAACAATTTGAGTAGGCATATCATTTTTAATGACGTGCCGTAAAACATTCTTTGCTTCTTTGCTAGCTATTTGAAGAAATAAAAAAGTTAGAATAATTATTAGCGATTTTCTGTTATGAATGTATTTTTATCGACTTGAGGAGAACGGATAATACATAATTATTTATATTGAATATGATCAGATCACTCACACGACAATCATTTATCAAAATAAACCTTTTGAATAAAATGAATTATTATAATCTCGAATGTGTGCAAACTGCAAAGTTCTTTATAAAATTGAATCAACTTTTACATTGTACATAATAATTTTTATTTAAAATGTTATAGTAATAATTACCAATTATGTGGCAATAATCCTAAGCAAGGTAACTCGAGTTATGTAGTTTTTTAAATTTATACAAAATCAGAACAATTGTATAAAAGGAGCATTTTGATATAGGCGAAATAATTTTCACGATAACTAATAGTTGAAATTATTTCGCCTATATTAAAATATTTCTTTTGATGAAGTTGAATTGTTTAGTTTTGAAAGGGTACATGTCCACTTTTTAAATTTGATAGGAACTAAAAAAAACTTTATACTGTTAGCACAGATAAGTGCTGCTAGTAAAAATGGGCTTGGAAGGAAATATACATTTATTTATGAAAATTTGAGTTGCTGTTTCATAATCTATTTTATGCTACTATTGTTTCGCCAAAAAACGTATTTAAGGGGCTATGATGCAAAAGCGTTGTAATACTAATTTTGGCAAGAAGTGGACATGTGCCGTTTCAAAATTTCAGTTGTTCTTAATTAACTAAATTTGAAATACTATATAATGTAACTTAAATTATGTACTATATACGTTGTTTTGGTTTATTGCCACAGAATTAAGGAATTAAATAAAAAAATCAACTATATTCGATATACACAAAGGTTCGGTATATTAATTATATAAATGTTTTAAGACCTCTTACAAACTACTGTTGATTTGAACCAGTAGCTGCAAATCAGCACACTTATTCTGTGGAGGATACTGGCAAACATAATCTACATAGGTAATAATGCAGTTAGCATCGATCAGGCGAGATTATCAGATTGGAGAATTTTAACATAATTTCTTTATTTTTCAATTGCCCTTAAAGATAGGATTTGGTTGTCGTGTAACGGTTAATAATTTCGCGCACATCAATTTATCTGAACTGTGAACGTTTTTGTGAAAATGGCATATTTAGGGGCTCGAGACAAAAACAGCTCGCGTTGATTAAAATTAAATCACATTCTCGTTAACCAGTTATCGTGTTAATGGACGAGCAAGTGTAATAAAGTTGCATAAAAATATTTCAAAAAAATGTATTTACAACTTTTTAATATTTTAAGCTTTCTTGATGCTTGTTTTGAAGCGAAACGAGGTTTAATTTTTGAAAATTCATTATTTATTGTGGACCATTTGCAGTTCTTTCTCGTCAAAACAAGAATAAAAAGGAACTAATTTCCGAATATGTTTATAGCAATCATCATTTGGATTTGGTATGAAAATGCTCCTTTCATACAATTGTTCTGATTTTGTATAAATTTGAAAAACTACATAACTCGAGTTACCTTGCTTAGGATTATTGCCATAGAATTTATAATTATTATTATAACATTTTAATAAAAATTATTATGTACAATGTAAAAGTTGATTCAATTTTATAAAGAACTTTGCAGTTTGCACACATTCGAGATTATAATAATTCAGTTTATTCAAAAGGTTTATTTTGATAAATGATTGTCGTGTGAGTGATCTGATCATATTCAATATAAATAATTATGTATTATCCGTTCTCCTCAAGTCGGTAAAAACACATTCTTAACAGAAAACCGCTAATAATCATTCTAACATTTTTATTTCTTCAAATAGCTAGCAAAGAAGCAAAGAATGTTTTACGGCACGTCATTAAAAATGATATGCCTACTCAAATTGTTATCAATTCAAATTTTAATCAAATTTATTATCCCTTTTATTATTGTATTTGTTTCTTGCACCTACGAAAACGCATCAGAAAACATTTCAAAAGCAAGAAAAATAACATCCAAATAGAAAAGGTGAATGACCTTTTGCAAAAACAAACCGCATCAAACCGAATCGTTATTTTTCAGAAATATAAATACATATTCCAAAATTTGGTTTAGTTTTCATAAAGGAGATTTCAAATATAAAAAATGTTTGTGTATGTATATTTTACAATTTAATATGTATACAGATGGACACATCTATTATACTCGAAAATACACGTATATTTTTTTATACTAAATACGTTTACAACAATTTGGTTATTTTATGTAAGAATGCGAAAAAGGAAAGAAATATGTATGTATTGTGCATATTTATATTTCTCGCTTCCTTACAACCATTATAAAATAACACGTTTTGAAATTTCGAATGACTTTTTTGTTTTTTCTGTATTATTGAAAAGACTAGAGATTATATTATCCTACGTAGAACAAAGTCAGATTCTAAAACATAGCAGATAGAATAGGATAAACAATTTTTTTTATTTATAAAAAAACATTTTATTATTCTTTTGTTGTATATTTTGTAGCAATACCACTACATAATAAACCATGGCAGAGAAATTTGCGGTAGTAGTAATTAGGAGAATAAGAATTTTATTTTTCGTTTGTGTTTTCGTAGTTTGTGTTTATGACATTTAGTTTTTTGTTTTTTAATAGGCGGGGCAAAAAATACAAATATTTTATTTTTGTTTCATACAAAATATAATCTACTAACACCAATATTCTCAAGTAATTTTTTTTTTATTTCAATATGGTCGTTTTTGCATGGCTTAGTATGCGTAAGTGAGGTTGAGGATACTGAAAAACTCAAGTAAATGCGAGGTTAAAGTAGGTTCGCAATTTTAGTATATATGGTCTGCCGCTCTAATCGTTTTTGCAGCGAGTAGTTACTCTACAGGGTTCCTCTTATTGTTTGGTTTCTTTATGGTTATACTATATATCATTATGGTAATGGTAACTAATATACCATTAACCGTAGATGAGTTATATTTTGTTTAAAAAGTTGTTTTGTTTAAGAGCTGTTACCAAACAATTAGAAACTATTTTTCCGATGTAAGAGCTTACAACTAAACAAAAATATGTACATGCGACATTTAGTTACAATAACATTTAGCCTAACCATCCAAACTAATAGTTGTTGGTAGAAACTAAAATAATTTAAAACGGATTTTTTTTATCAATTTTGTGACAAGCAGTTGAAGGGAGGTTACTGATTATTTAGTGCTACCTGCAAATAAAAATACCGAATAATTATTCATATGTATGTACAATATATCCGCTAGGAGCTGTTGTTTTTACTAAAATGCAAATACTACACACTCATAAATATTCACGAAAGAATAAACAAAACAAAACCCAATTTGGGCGATTACAATTAAAATCGCATCGTATCTGTGTATGGGATGCTGGTTATAACAAGCCACAAGGGAAATAGGTATAGAAGTCATGTGATAATACATATGCAATACATGGTATAACATTCTACATAATACATATCATAAATTTAAAATTTTTTAGATATGACTTTTTGTGGATTATTTATTTATTTGAAATGTTTTGTTTGGAAACCAACAATATCACTCGATGGGAAGACAAAATAACAAATTTTTCTATATGTTCTATAATTTGCAGTTGTATTTTGAAGTCAAATAATCTTCATAAGATTTATTTTTGGATTATTGATTTTTTTAGTATATACGGCTAAATTGAATTTCAATAAAAATGTATATAGTCTTATATATTTAATTGCCTATTATCCTTCGTCAGTGATCTTTAATTTGTAATTCAACGTTACCATTAATGTAACCGGTAATTATACAATAATCAACGCTTATAGATGGGAACAAACAAAACGAGTTGCGTTATTAAGAATGAACTAATTAGTAGATGTCTTTATAAAACCATAAAACAAAATTCTGAATATTACAAAAGAGGTGTAACCGGAAAGAAAGGTAAATACCGTTTGATAAGAAACAAGTAGCATGGTATAAATTATCGGGTTCTTAAGCAATAATAACATACAACCAATATCACCATAATCACAATCATTTAACTTCGAATAAAAATAGTCCCTAATTGAGGTCCTTCATTTCTTGGGTAATTTTGCGATTAAAGAAATTACTATTCACGATGACCACTTGGCCTGTCTGATGGTCCGGTGTGAAGTTGCTCGGGGGATTAAAGTTGGCACTTGCTGTCAGTTCCGTAACTTGCAGCTTCCACAAGGCCTCGTGTTACCTCCACGTGATGACCACTGGTAACTAGATTGCTGATATTTTAGCTTCTAGGCTAAAATACGGCGCTAAAGGAATCAATCTTGTCAAGGTTTTATTTGTACCGTGCCGATAAAAGACCGGAATGGGGCCCAGTTTTAAAAACTAGCTCCGCCGCTAACGGTGGATCCGGATACTTGGTGCCCTAAGGATTAAGTAGCCTTATCTGTGTACTGCGGATCTTTGCCCAGACGGAAACTTCTTTCTCCGCTACTCGCCGGACTAAAATATGAATCTTGGAAATAATAAACAAAAAGAGTCCGGCTCTCTAAAAAATCCTGAAAATGAGGACAAGGAGACTCGCCTCGTTAGGCCTGACTGTCTTAGGTTGCAAAGGGATTTAGACACATTTTGTGTCTGGTCGGCTAACAACAAATTGTCCCTGAATATAGCTAAATGTAAAACTTTTTCTTTCTATCGCATTCGCTCTTCGGTATTTCATGGGTATTCGCTGTTTAATAGATTCGTGGAAGTAGAGTATATGTCCGATCTTGGGGTAGTATTTTCTTCCGATCTGATGTTTGTGAGGCACATTGATTCTGTTATAGCAAAGGCTTATATGATGTTGGGTTTCATAAAGCGTAACTGCAGGGACTTTTGTGTTGTATGTTGCCTTTGTCCGTTCTCGGCTAGAGTACGCCTCGCAGGTTTGATCTCCTTTTTATAAGTGCCATTCTGAATTGAAAGCGTTCAGAAGCAATTTGATTTATACGCACTTCTCAGTACACCATTAATGAATAATTATGCTACTCCACATTATCATGAGCGCTGCAACCTTTTGGGATTATAGCGTTTAGAACAGCGTCGGGTGGCGGCTTGCGTTTTATTTGTTCGCGACATTTTTTTGTATCGTATTGATTGTGCTGGATTACTCGCACGACTCAATATTTATGCTCCTGAACGTTGTCTGCATCGTCGTGATGGTTTTCGATTCTGGCTCAACAAACTATCAACTTTCGGAGCCAGCCTTGACCACGTCTCGACTTTTCAATTATTCATACGATGTTTTTGATTTTAATTTGACTAGAGATTCGTTTAGACTTGAGCTTTTTAAGACCCTCTAGGCATTTTATTGTATTTATTTTGTTATGTTCATACTTTTCATTTTTTGATTTAAATTATTGTTGCCGATTGTATACCACTGTAGGTGATATATTAAATATTAAATAATAATAAAGATAAAGTCAAGCTTGCGTGGGCAGAAAAAGTCACCGAACAAAAGTCGGAAGGCCCTTCAGCTGGCTCACAGCTTAAAAAAACGAGATCTTAGGCGGAAGTCCAAAGATCGCAAAGAGAACGAAGCTCCACGCTACCGCTATGAGGCCTTTTAACGAAGTCCTCAAGAATCATATCCTGAGAGACAGGGTGTGTATTCCTTCGCAGGCTAGCGGTCCAAAGGTGATACTCAGCACTCACAGCATTGAGGTCGATAAACGGAACCTCTTGCTAATACCAGCTTACCTAGCTTACGATGAAGTGAATTTCCACCAGTCATTCTAGGTAAACTAGATTGGGGAGTAATGCAAATTCTTATCAGACACTCTGGGCAAGTACGGAACAAATGAACAAGATGAGTTACTCCTTGATTTTATTTTAAGTACTAACCTTCATATATGTAAGATTGGCAATAAGCTGAATTTTTTTTGACGATTAGTCTATTGAACTGGAAAGTACCGGAAGACCACTCCTTTTCTGATCGTTGTTATCTTCAATTCGAAATAGACTTGGCTTCTCCAAAAAGTCCAATATACAGGAAATGGAGGAAAACCGACTGTGATACCTTTAGAACTATTCTGGGTAATTCACTACCAGTTCCGGTGTCAAAACCTCTCAAAACTACGGAAGAACTCGATGGCTTAGTGGACGAGCTGTCCAGTGCTTTTAATGAAGCGATACTAGGCTCTAGTCCTCTTAGTAGGCTTAGGGGTAAATCTCGGCGACCCTGGTGTTCCAAGGAGATTCAACAAACATGTTAAAGACGCAAAAGAGTCTTCAAAATAGCAAGGAAAAAAAGCCTCTGTAGACTGGGACTTCTATAGACATCCTCAAAATTTACAAATATCAATTGAGAAGTACCAAGGACAGATCTTGGAGAGTATACTGTGGCAAAATTCAGGAGTCTTTGGAGATGTACAAGCAAAGTACTATCAACTGGTCCTTCCATCGCAAGTTATCTTCACCGGCCGGATGGGATATGGACCACTAATATGATGGAGACTCATTTTCCTGGGTGTTCCGAATCTGTACCTACCATAACAGTTAGGCAATAGGACAAGTAGCTCTGTAGGCCAAATTATTAGCAGGAGAAAGATCCTGTGGGCGATAAATAGTTTTAAACCATATAAGTAGCTTAAACTACGGATCTAACCATTTCCTGGTTAGAGGTTATTTTCAAAGGCAGCCTAGAACTATGTCACATTACTAGCAAATGGACGGAAGTAAAGGTTGTATTTATACCTAAGGCGGGAAAACGTTCACACAGCAATCCCAAACAGAGAGAAGACAAATAAAAGCTTATATTAGAGGCATGTTTGTGTCGGAAAACCTCTCTAAATCTCAACATGCCAGTTGCATGGCGAGATCTGTAGAGACTGCTCTTAATTCTCTTATATATTTCATTGAGAAATCTTTCGAGTATAGAGGCTTCACAATGTTAACCTTTTTGGATATTGAGGGTTTGTGGAAAATCTCCGCCAAATTATTTGTAAGCAGAGGTACACCGCAGTGTGGCGTACTGTTCCCCCTTTAAGATGGTTGCCTATGCGGATGATGTTGCTATTAGTGTCCGTGGTAAATATCCTGATAAACTTAATGAACATATGCAAAATGCTCGGGGCATTCTTTCATTACGTGCCAGCGGCTGTGGGTTGAATGTGAACCCACACAAAACCGAATTGGTTCTCTTTTCTAGGAAATATAAACCTCCTCATATCGATCCTCCCACTTTAAATGGGCTCAGCTTGACTTTTACAGGTGAAGCTAAGTTCCTGGCTCTCGTTTTGGATAGCAAATTAAATTGGAAACCTAATATTTTTGAAAGGGTAAAGAAAGCTACGGTAGCGCTATATCCTTGCAAAATTGCCATTGGGAAAGGATGGAGCCTAGAGCCCCGCATCGTATATTGGCTTAATATCGCAGTAGTCAGACCCACACTTTTGTATGGGGTAACAGTCTGGTGGCCTGCTCTGGACAAAACTGTCAACCTAAAGCTGTTGACAAAAGTTCAGAAAACAATCTCTTTGTTGATCAGTAATGGTCTGAGGAGCACATCCACTCAGGCACTGGAGACTCTGCTATTTTTGACTCCTCTAGATATATTGGAAAAACAGTTGACAGTTTGTACTGCCATACGACTGAAATCCACCTTAATGTAGACCTGCAACAATACAGGGCACTCATCTATACTGTGTAACAAAGAGGTTCCCAAGACCACCGACTATATAGTCCCGTCACTATCTTTAGAGTCAAAGTTTCAGGCTTGGATTGCATCCAGGGAGGACTGAATGATGGATGCAGTTTTGGAACCAGGAGCTAGAAACTTCTTCACTGATGGTTCAAGACGGTGTTCTGCGAGGAACTTATGTTAAACCTTTCCTTCTGTCTCCCCGACTACCGTAGCATTTTTCAAGCTGAAGTAACTGCGATAATTAAAGTCGTGGACTAGTTGAGATATATAGTAATAGGGTTGTGATACTCGCATTTATTTGGACAGTCAGGCTGTTATTAATGTGCTTCAATCACACCTTCTTACGTCGAAAGTAGCGCAGAACTGCCTCTCATCTCTTAACGAGATGACAGATCAGTTCAACGTCGATATTATATGGGTGCCAAGACATTTCGTTAGTAGTTTCATGCGTAATAACTCGGCAGGTCTGGCCAAAGTTGGACTTGGCGAGATCTGAACAGCTGATCTCACTTCAGCGGAGTCAGATCAGTGTGGTTTTTGGAGTGATTGCGGGGCACTATCTCATAGGCTGGCAAGCGAGTAGACTTGGTTTCTTTTCATACGACTACTGTCGTAGTTGAGAGGACAAAGAGGAGGAAGAGACAGTACTTCATCTTCTTTCAGACTAAAGTTTCTAGGGGTACTTCTCTTCAATGACCTGACGGACCTCAGTAGGATGGCTGTCAGGAGTATCCAGCGCTTCGTTAACAGCTCAAAATGGTTCCAATGAGTTGGAGGATAAACAATAAATCGTGGTGTGGATACAAACCGTTTTTGTGTTTATGCCTGGTCTTAGTGGACCGCCACCTAAACCTAACCTAACCTATGATTACTTGAGGTAGAGACATCTTCACTCCGATTTTCTTTATAGATACTTGTATAACATTTCAACGGCTTTTCCAGCGCTGACATTTCGAAAAGCCCAATGAAAGATTTTTTAAAGGAAAAAGCGAGAAGGCGCTAATTTCAAAGCCAACAGTATTTGCGATTTAATTTGTGGAAAGTAGTTATGGTAAAACAAACGACAATTTTTTTACTAGCAGGTTCCCAAATATTTCCTATTGTCTTTGTCAATGTGAAATAAAATTATGTTTAAATTAAAAATGTAAAAAAGAATGTAGTAAAGTAAAAAAGATTAGACATTTTCCGGTCGAAATGACATATTTCAAGATGACATATGATACAATTAAGAATATTTCAAACTTTGGCCATTTCTTATAATCAAAATGGTAATGAAATTCGAAAGGTACGATCCAAAGAAGATTCTTAAATGATTTGTACATCAAGTTCAGTAATCAAAATAACCATCATCTACCTATGAAAGTTTCTACAGGACGGACCTGTGAAGTACCATTTTTGAGTTGAAAACGCCTACTTTCTCGACGATTGCTTAAAAAATGTAAATGCGGTATTGCTACCGAGATTTTCGACAACACTCACTGGAGATAATACGTCATCTAATTTTAATCATAGTTTAAAACCTCCTTTCTCTGGTTTCAACTTCAAAATCATACAGGCTCTATATTATTTTTCCACGGTTAACTGAAGTTTTGTTTCTTTTTTTAATAACTATTATTGTTGTGGTACCCTTGTCATATCTAGCAACAGCACAATATCCTTTTTAAATTACTCCAATGAATTGGGTTGCAGTTTCACAATTCGAAACAATTTTGCCACTCATGAAAGTGAAAAAAATATATTCTTGGTTCTTACTTTGAACACAAATTCAAGTCCTATCCCAGTTACGAAAGTTAAACAATGGGCCCAATGAATTTGTAATGAAAAAACAAAAATAACATAACATAACAAAAAGTTTTGGGAGACAGAATCGTGATTAATATTGTTATTCATTGACTGTAGCAAAATCAAAGCAAATTGCGTGATTGGATTTTCAGTTGATTTATTTACTAACACGACAAAAGATAGTAGTTTTCATCATGCTGGGTGTGTGTAAGTTTTAATTTATTAGGGAAACATAAATCAAATAAAAAAATGAAATTAATTGAATCAACAGGCACAAGGAAAAATGAACACAAGACACCAATTATAAAAAATCTCAACTGACAATTCAATACAGTAGGTGGTCATTGGTTGAGAGGGACCATTGGACTAGATTCGTTTCTCTGGGTAATCCATACTATTTGGTTTAACTCTTGTTCAACACTACCAATTTAATAATTATTTTTGTATTGCATATTGTTTTCAATTTTGCAACATGATATTCACGATAATAGTAAAAAATAACGAAGTAATAATTTTTTATTTTCCTAGGTATTGGTACAAAATGTGTTTTTAACTTTTCATTTTTATTTTTAATGTTTAAATTTTTTGTTTGGATAATTTATATTTTAATTTTCGCTTTACATCTAATAGAAAATGTGTTGATTATGATGATGATGATTATGTTTGGTTGTTCTTGTTCCAAAGCATTAATGGTACAATAAAGAAATAAGAGTAATTTTTCCCCATGAAAATTACTTAATTTAATTAGAATTAGTCAACGTACTCGTACATTTACGTTTTGTAAAGAAAATGATTAAAAACCAAACTAAATATGAACACGAATAAAAATATTTTCTAAAGGAGTTGTACTCGTACATCGTTAAAGCCAAATGGTACTATTGTATTTGTGAATGTAATATTATTCTTAATTTTGTAGAAACATTTTCTTTTCTTTCATAATCTTGAATAATAAAAATTAATTATTTATTTAAAAATTGTTCGTTTAATGTTGGTTTGATTATTTCCTACACAATGTAATTTATTTTTCGTTGCCCAGAATTAATTTTTGGATTTGTCACAAAAGAGCATTATTGACCAAACGTAAATATCATCTGGAGAAAGACGAATGAAAATTATGTTTATTATAAGTCATGTCATGAGAAATATATTTCGTTTCGCTGCCCGCGTCGAATACGAAGAATTTCAACGATATTTAGAAGCTAAATGACAACCTCCTTAATTTATCTTACTTAACCTCTATTTTGCTATTTCTTAAAGGTAGGTATTTCTTAAAGCATGTAAAACATTTTCAGTATGTATTCAATTTTGATAAATTTTCTTTTTGTTAATAATTAAGCCGTTTTGTTTGCTACTGTGTATAATTCTAAACTATTAAACTTAAGTTGTAAATTTAAGATAGCCTTGATTTAAATTAACTAATAGATTACCTGGAGTGGGGTCTATTTAGTTAGCGAGAATAAACCACTTGATGTTAAGAGTACAGCGAAATTCATTCTGCTTTATTTTATGTAATGTTCACCTTTTATATACAATTAAATGCTAGTATCAAGCAATATAGTTAAAATATAAAATAAAATATGACACTAATCCATAGGTTTGGAGTTTAACGTTCTAATGTTGATCAGTCAACAACTGTGATCAAAAAAAAATAGATAAGCAAAAGCTTATATAATAAATATATGAAGAGGTACATTTCTTAGGCGGTTTAAAAAGGTTATATTTCACAATACAAACCACATCGGCTTGGTGGCGATAACTCTGAAATTAAGTAGCAGCTTTTCGTTTTCATATTGTGCCTAATAAAAATTCAATGCGGTATTCGTTTTCAACGGGACACTTTACTTTGTATTTTTTGGGGAATTTTTTGTTTTTTTTGGTTGCCATATCTCTCTAGATTTTATATCAGTTGTTATGAATTCAGTCAGAAAACGAGTAACCGGGTGATTCTTGGGAAGACTTGTATAGTTACACACGGAATCGCGAATAATTTATTGGTGTTATTGAAAATTAATTACGAAGATAATCATAACTAAGGATTTTAAATTAATAAGAACTGAAGTTGGCAAAGAAGCTTATTTATAATAAACGTGCTCAATCGGCTTGGCGCTTCGCACCACTAAAGCGCTTCGCGCTGCAACGCTGAACAAATTAGTTTAAACTTTTGTACTATTTCAAATTTAAGGAATAATATTATGGCTACGGAGCTACATACATATATTATATTCGCGAATATTTTACAACAAAAACAATGAGTTAAGATGCATTTTAAATAGTTAAATAAAATTCAATATATTTCAGCTAATTATCACAATAAAATTTCATTAATTTAATTAAAAATAATTACATAATACAATACAAACTAATTATTTAATTACATACACAATTGTACAATATACTAAAATCAAAATATTTTGTTTTAATTTTGAAACCCGGTTATATTGAAATCCTGTTATAATGATGCGGTTTTTTTGGGGAAGGGAAGCGTTTAGAAATATATTTAAGAGGGAGCCTCTTTATAAATAATGTTGGCAGTTGTAGCACCAGGAACAAGTTGCCGGCCGGAGCTAACACGGGAGGCGTTTTAACTGAAATGGACCATCAGAAGGGATCATAGGGATGCGAGGAATTATCACTTTTTATTCAGTCGCACAGCCGGTTAGAACTGTAGCTTCTATTACAAAGTTTTTGAGACTGTTTACTTGTAGGCGGATTCTATTACAAAGATTTGGTGCGCCGATCTTCAGTTTAAAAGCTAAGCGACAGAGAGTATACCGCCCAGGTATTGGCAGAAAAATAATTTAATATTAAACTTCCTGCCAACAATGGGGGACCTCGGCAAAAGAAAACGGAATTGGAATGAAGAGGCTAAGTGATGCCCCACCGAGCGCCTTAACGAGGAACTGCCACAATCAACACCACCTTGCGAAAATGGCTGGTATCTTCGTCCCCCCAGTTTAGTGTGCAATGGACAACGAGGAGGAACGGTCCAGCACAGTCGCGTCGCATGCGCCGGAATCCGCTGGAACATCCCTCCCTGATATAGCCGGACAACAAATTATAATAGACACCTTTTTGGCAGTAACCACGAGATTTGGCAGTAACCACGAAAAAACTAGAAAAAAAAGAAAACACAATATAAATTTAACAATACTCTCAGTAAGGAATTGCCAGTTCCGCTAGCTCCGCTCCGCTTCATACGTTTCACAAAGCAGTAGACCATACTTCCTTCCTCAGCTCATCCCTCAGTAAATACAATTTTTAATTAACTTTCAACACCATTTTTTGGTAAACATAATTAACTTTATTTACAATTAAATATATAAACCATTTTTACTCCGTACACGGATCCAATCTAACCCCACACCTGTTCCTAGTATGTGTGTTGCGGAACGGAATTAAACACCTCTCTAATTTGATTAGGAGTATTAACAAAACAAAACCAAAGAAAACAAAAAAAAAAATATACACACAGAAATATATATAATAATATCACGGACCTGGAAAACCCCAACAAAAAAAACTGTGTAAACTTACGGTTTGGTTCCGGATCCTCTCCAAAGCGCTTTGTTGGATACCGGCACCTGTAAGGACAAAAGAAAAAATACTCTGATTTAAGTATCCCCTTAAGGGGAGTGACTGGAATATTGTTGGTGGGGTTCCCTTACAACGATGTTTCAATAAATGATTTTTTTTTCTTTGAAGGGACACACTCTCAACCGTCAGTCAATTCCGCGCACAACACATAGACCACGGACCCGTTCCAGTGATCCTTTATTTCCGCTCACGCTATCGCCCGAATGGACGTCCTTGATGCGTGCTTCGTCAGGCCTTTTGTAACAGCTAACCCACCCTCTAGGTCGTATATTGAGGATATCTCAAAATTTCGTTCGTTTCACCCTTTTGGGTGGAACGGCGGTTTCCGGATCGACGGGTAGCTCCGTTGTTAACCCGTTATCGATTATATTGACACGACACACAACAAAAATATTTTATTAATTTTTTTCACGGGTGAGCATACGCCCGATTGATCAATATTCCAACGGATATCGTTGATCTCGGTGCACAAAAATGAATCTATTCCTTTTTTTTCATATATTGGCACTAAGGTTTTCGTACCTAATATTTCACTTGCACTAGACCTATTTTAGGTACCTACATATGTAGTTTATAAATTTTTTTGGGTATATAGTATCGTACTTCGCGATACCGTCGCACCTTTTTTTTCTCTCAATGATATATTGGTAATAAACTAATAAGGTTCTTGTACTAAATTTTCTTTTTCACTCGCCTAGACCTAAGTTAATTAACTATTTCCTCAAGTTTTTGTTTCAAGTCTCGTACTTTGCCACACACCACCTTGTTTTTTTTTCGTTCTGACTCGACTGCATTCCTTTTTTTTCTTCACTTTTCAAAAACTTTCCAAATCTCCTTGTGTTTTATTCGCCGATCCTTATGCTACTTGATATCCACTAGTTGGAAAGAAAAACCCACCGGGAATTCACTGCTTCGTTGGTCGACGCCAAGGTCGCTCTTTCTCTGAACCAGGATAGGGGCTTCTCAGGAAGATCTCCGATGCCGGGATACACGGGTTCTACTAATTGCCTTCGGTCATTTATTAAGAAATCACAACTGAGGATTATCGACGGACACTTTACGTTCACTTTCAGGTAGGTCACCATATCCTAGTTTCAGCAGAGTGTTGTAAAATTCGATCAAGTGGTTGTCGCCACAGGGAACAGCACGCATATGTACCGAGAGGGAAATCTTCACAACTTCCGACCATATGTAGGACCGTTTCAGCCTCTCAGCGTGCCTCACAGAATGGTTGAAAGGGTTTGTCTAAATTTATTTATTTTATTTTTATTTATTTATTTAATTATACACAAATAAGGCATAGCCTTTTTACAATATCCAGGGATATATTCCTATGTGTATTAAAGCAATTACAAAGAAAAATAATTAGAACAATAATTAAAACTAAATATAATATAATTAAAAATACAGAAGAAAAGATTAAGAACAAAAGTTAAAACATTAGAAGACGTGATAATGGAAAAAAGAAAAAAGAAAAATAATGGAAACGAATTATGTGCCAATCAGCCCCTCGAGGTACAGTCCCTTGAAACCACGCAAATTAGATGCTGCCTTTATAGACGGATTCAGACTATTCCAGAGCTTCACCCCATTGATAAAGAAAGCACGTTGTCTTGGCTTAGTTTTGCATGATTTAGGCAAATTTAAATTTAAATTTAATGTCAAATTCTCCAGCAAATAGTACGGTAACTTCACGCATAAGCGCTCGGTTTTGAATGTCTTCTGACAAATATATTGTCTTCTTTACAAATATATTTAATTGACTTAATTGAGCTACAGAGTTTTACGATTATATGCAATGCACCGTTACGTACCGTTGACTCCCACCCTCCCACATCAGGTTGCCTTCTACGGTATTTGCGATATCTGTCTTCTCCCATCGACGTATTACTTCGAAAGCTTGTAATGAGTAGAGTTTGACTGAAAGCCAGCTTCCACTCATTACATAGAATTCATCTTACTTGCTTGGTGATACCGGGCGGCATGATTCCTGCAGCTGAGCCAGGTAGAGGATTTTGGATTGGGTAAGGTATCACAAGTATGACCTAGTTTACCGCCGTAAAAAACGTTGTAAGCCATTGCTCAATATTGGATAATTTCTGGTTGATGGGGCTAAAGCACCCGAAACGTGAGCTGCTAATTGCAACTCGGAGAAGAAGAATGAAAACAGTAAAAAAATCGCTTGGCTTAGGATAGCATGCCTACCCTAAGCTTGGATGAATGAAAATAAATAGAATTTGACCACTGGCCGTGGTTTGAAAGGCCATTAGTCCGTAACTGATGGTTAGTATTGAAAAGACTGGCGGACGTTGTCAAATGAAAGGCGGGTATGGTGGTTAACACCATATGTTCCCTTGCCTGCCTCTTGCGAGGCTATTGACAGACCTCCGACCAGTCGGTGCCCTTTTGGATTAGTATTGAAAAATTACCTGGTTTTTTCTGAAATTCCCGATCCAAAAAAAAAATTAATTGCTTCAATCGCAACACCAAAATACTGAGTCATCTCACAATAAAATTTTGGCGAAGTTTTCATACAATTTTTCTGCTGATTGAACAAAAAAGAAAAATAATTTTCTACATCGATCAATCAACCGAAAAATACATTCTTCCCCTCTCCAATATTTCGTTGATAAGCTAATATGCAAAAATTTGCAAATATTTGGCACGTTTTTGGTTCCATGTGTAAACAAACACATGAATTGCCTAAATTGCAAAAAACAGTGTTTTCACGTTTATTCACCGGATGAAATTCAATCCAGTTGACAATGACCTCAGACGAATAAACGCAAAAGAAAACAGCAACAACACAAAAAGCAATTTTGTGCACACACGTATGTGTTAAGACAGAAGAAATTGTTTTATGTTTATTTACTGAAACTTGAATAGAGACAGTTTTGTAAATAAACATAATTAAAAATATTAACTATTTGGGCACACGCCACTAGAATTAATAGGATTTTACACTAATTTATTTGTTCTTTGTGTTGATTATGTGTATATTTCCGTTATGTACAAACAAGTTTGATACAACACAAACTAGCGTAATTAGAATTATAACTGCATCCGAGAATTGTCATTATAATTTCTAGTCATTTTTAGAAGAAAATATCTTCAAAGGTGGGATGCAGTTTTCTTAGTTTATTTTTTTGGGAATTAGGTAAGTTTTGTAACGGGGATGACAAGCGCCCGTTATAAGCTCTTCGGATATTTCTTGCCGCATGCGCCGGACTACATACATGGTGACGTCGGGTTCATATGACCGCATGGACCGTGGATCATGTGCTTCAATACGGTTGCATGCAACTGGGGGTCAACATTGATATCCGAGATCTCTGGACTAGTGATGGAATGAATATCATCTGGTCTGATTTTATTCTGTAGCCAGAGCAAGGGGTGCATATGTGGTAAAGCCCGCTTGGTCCGAAAATATTTCGTTTTGTTATAAGCTTCACCAATTTTTTTATTTTTAGGTGAAACACCCTGTTCACTATATCGTATCTGTATTGCGGGACGTTATTCCTAAATATATTGCTCTGTATTTCTGGCCAGCTAGGGTTGCAGGTGGCAGTAATAAAGAGGTCCGGTCTGCCGTAACTTCGAACGTATGTCATAGCATCCTGCGTACGTTCGTGCATGTAGCGGGGGCCGCCAGGAAATGATGATGGCAGTATCGTCAGTTGACCCACATCACCACCATGCTCGTTGTCATTTAGTTAATCTTGCAGGTGTATATATCGTTCGACCCGCAATTTTTGTTGATGACATAGGATCGGCCTTTCGGTCTCTATTTTTGCATATTAACGACTCAATATTGATTCAGCAGCATTCCATACCGCAAAAGAGTATTGAATTGCTCCGGTCGTACCATTATCCTGTAGGCGTAAAAGTCCGTGCAGGAAACGGTGTTTACGGTGCGACCTGTAATAGCATCGATATTAGGCTCACCCGTTGCAAGAAGGATTTGAGAAATGGATATGGAGTAGCCGTCCTCACCGCGACACATCATCAACGGATATTGTAGGGGATCTTACGCTTTGTCAGGTTATCGCGCACGTGCAAAATGATGTCTCTTCTCTCGAATTCCTGACCTACTATCAACATAGCTACTTCGCTCTTAGTCGGAGCATTGTACCGCCGCGCGTGCTGGTCGGTGGGTTTTCTATCTTCATGAATAATTAGATTAAAGTCCAGTGTATTTGGCGGAACGTTTTCGAGTGCGGTTTTGAACGATAAGATGTAGCTGTTGTGTAGATGCTGCATATTTTGCAATAAACTGACAAGATAAAGATTAAGAACTTGTCGAATATTATTACACCGAGTCGTAGCCTGTATACCAGGGTATTGAATAAAATATATTTGTAGCAACTTGTGGTTATCGGAGGAGGTGGGTAGTACACTGCCGATCAAATGATACACCTGACCTTGCACCTTAAAAGTCGACATATACCAGCTTTTTATTAAAGATTTACTCATGAAGGAAGTTATTTGAAATCCATTGACATACGACTTTATATTTTTTGGCAAACTCTTTCGATAAAGGATGATGACCGGAAAGCAATGAAAACAGAGGCTCTGAAGGCCGGAGATTTTCAGGCAGTTGAACTTTTCCATTTTGGCAACAAATACCCTTTGGTTCGTCCTTCCACTTGAATGCACGGCAGCATTGACACTCGATAGTCATGGGACAAAAAGCAAAGGCAGAATATTCTTTAATGTCTCAATCAGTGACAGTAGGATTCGCTCTTTGAAAGCTATCTCCTTCTAGAACTCTAGTTGCCCTAAGTTCATCCCGCCGCATGCTGTCTTGAGCAAATTGTTCCGGCCTTTGTACGATAACTTATCTTTGTAAAGCGTACTGCTCTCCGTTAAAAGGAATCCGCGCCTTTCTTACCTCATTGGTTTCAATTCCCTAAGTACTCGGGTTCACTCTCTTTGCAAGGACAGGCAAGTTATTCTCTGCTGTGGAGTTTCACTTTGGCGCTGACAGGCATATCGCTCTCGGTTTACCAAGTGGCGATATTCTATTTGCGAGCTATCCTCATTTCGTCTTCGGATGCGCGAATTATACTTTTACACTTTTTTTATTGCATTTATTTATTATTATTATTATTATTATTTATAATTTTATTAAGTAAACCTTTTTTAGTTTAATTTATAATTTAATTGTTTTCTTAATCTACTTAATTTTAACATAAATACTGATGTACTATTATTTTTGTCGATATGCCCTCGACAAAATGCAAATACAATCTGAATCTAATGTGGAAATTATTATCTATAAAAATACTTGGTTTTTGTCTACGTTAACATAATTTATTGTGTGAAAATATAATTTGAAATATGATTAGATTCTTAATAAAAACATTTATACAATTTTATGAAATATGATTTTTTAAAATAACGAATATAAACTATTTAGAATTTCTATGTATAATGGAAATATGATTTTAAAATAAAAAATATAAAATATTTGGAATTTGCGAAATATGATTTTAAAATAAAAAAAATAATGTCTATTCTAATGACCTATGTATATGTTGCTTGGGTTGTTGTTGTTGGACATCCGGGATGTCGTAACTCCTCCCCCCCTAAGAATGAAGCAAAGGCCAACTGAGCTGAATTGGCTATGGTAAGTTGGCTGGAGGATCTGGACCTGGTTCCATTATTGCTGTCTTTTTCATCAGTCGTATCATGATGATGATTCCTACTGCAATTGAGATTGTAACGCATAATGCTCCTATAATGGAAATATGGTTATTATTATTTCTTAAATTTATTATGTTAATGGCTTCTATGTTTTTTGTTGTCCATAAATTTAACTTTTCCAATGTTAAATTTTTCGTTGTTATCGATGTATTAATTTCGTTGTATAATGTTGAGATTATTTGTACAGAATCCCAAAATGTTGCATATTTACTGGAATATTGATGTTGTTTATCTTTATTGTACAGTTTTCGAAGTATATTAACGCCATTCCCTTCAGTACTTTATTTTGTGCGTCCTTGTTACATGTGGTTTCCATCATGATTTCTGTGTGAGTAAGTACGAACAAATAGTTTTGTTCGATTGGTTCAACGGTATCTTCAATTGTCTCCTCAATTATACTGCAATGTGCTGGTTTATTGTTGATCAAGTTTGCTATGCATCCCTCTGGTGTGTTTTTCAATAACTTTGTTTTGAAGCAATATCTTGTTTGCTCAATTTTCATGCATGGTTTGTCGACATATTGATAAAAATATTTATTGAGTAAAAGGAATTGGGATTTCAATTCTAGGGTGTAAGTATTATTGATAGGTAATTGTTTCAATCTATAGAATTCGAATGATTCGGGATAAAAGGTAGGTATTTGGACAATGAAGATTATATTAGATTGGTTAAAATATGCGCTTAATTCTAAAAACTCGTAAACATTCTCGTCGACTTTGACATTAATTTTTTGTTCTTTGAGCTTTTCATGGATATATTCTATTTCTCGTGGATGTAGGATGTGTTTTATTTTTAATTTGGCTAAAGTTACGGATTCTAGAATGTCTTCCAAATGATTATTCAACATTTGAATGTCAAAGAATAGTAGATCAAAGTATTGATTGACTTTTAACATATGTTCTACGTGGTTTAGTTTATCTACTATTTCGTTTTGAAATCTATTTACAGCTGTGTGCAATATAATAGGTAATTTAAAAAAAAAAAATTAAATTGCCAATTTTTTTCCAAAATCATTAATGCCCAAAAATGAAACACGTTTTTTTTAATTGTTTGTCTTCTAAGGAACAAAAAAAAAAAATTATTACTATTTCATTTCATTATGATCACAGATAGTTTACAATATTTCAATTAGAATTCACTTATTCCGCCTGTGCAAATAAATAGGTAATTTAAAAAAATGTTGCTGGAAAATAATTAAATCAACAAAAATAGTTGATTTTTACATAATAATTCAATATTTGGTGCTATACCCTTTATTTTTAATCACAGCATTACATCGCCGCCCCATAGAATCCACTAGTTTTTGGCATTTTTCAACTGGGATGCTCCATCATGCGTCCTTTACATTTTTCCAAACCTCACAAATGTTCTAACCCTTTTGTGCCCTGTATACACAAACGTGTAGGTATAGAGTACGAGTTACATGAAAACTTGTATACGGACGAATTTCAAAACCATTCCACACGTTTGTGTATGTAATTCAAAAACCTCATTCTGATATAAAGGTCGTCATAATTAAAACCCAACCGACACAATTGTATAGCTTGACTTTAAGATGTCGTTAATTCAACGATGATTAAATGATAATTAATTTTCATAAAATTTTAGTATGTTTATAACAATGCACTACATATAGATAAAATCAATAAATTTTATAAAATTAAAATGTTTTTAATGGTAAAAAGGAACCCACACATTTGTGTGGGTTGGTCCTTTGCTAATCTATTTTCCATTTTATTAAAACGAATCAGAAAACCAAATTAGAATAAAAAAATCGTTATTTTGTACTTTTATTTCAGTAGTTTTTTACAAAACTTTACATCACATGTTTTAATTCAGACTTCAATATCTTAAATAATATAAAAAATCACAAAATCATTTTAAAATAAATTGCTAAGAACAATTTGTTTTTGGCCAGAAGGCACAATTAAATCTTCCAAAATATAATGAAAAAAAAAGTAAACTTAAATAATAAATTATCAAAACTCTCAACAGATTTTTAAATGGAACTGCTTGAAACAATTCTTTTTGGCAGAAAGGCATAGGTATACATTGCACTTCTCGCAACGAATTCTAGTGCGAGATTTGCAGGTTTCTAAACGACAAAACCTAGCTGTTGAGAGCGAATCCAGGTTTGGCCAATGTTCGTACCCATCGTAGCGCTTGCCGATGCAAGGAAGCGGTGATGCTAAATTCTTAGAACAGGGTTCGTAACCTTCTTCATCGTCACTGCTAGCATATCTCCTTTTATTCACCGTTGCGATTAGAGCGCTTGCTATTTCCATTTTAAAATCAAGTAGATCTTTTATTTGCTTCTTAGGTATACCGCTAGCTTTGCAGTCAATCCGATACTCCATCCAGGAGTTTACCACTGCCAAGTCAATCAAGTGTGTAGCAGCTTTTAATGTCCATTTTTTGGTTTTGATAAAACTTCTATAGTATTCCATCATTTGGTCTACTAAATCCACGCCACCCATATTCTTATTGTATTGAGAAATAACAAGAGGACAGACGACGTTTTGGTAACTTTTTGTTTTTTTATTCCAACGATTAACGATAGACGTCGGATTGGCTCCGGCAATTGAGGATAGTGCGGTTACGCACTTCGTATCTTTCCACTTCACTACGCAGATTTTGTGAGTCCCGTTATTATGCATAAATTCTTGGCTCTCGCCCCGCTCCATATGCCTATCGTTCTTAAAGTTTAGATTTTTCAACCGATTTGTCATGATCGTCCCTAAAATACAAACAACACCATAAAAATTGGAAATATGATACAACGTATTAAATTACCTGTAGCTCTGATTCCCAAATCGAGTAATGCGTGTAGTAGAGGCACCGTTGTAAAATACCGATCGAAGTACACGAAACTTCCTTTTGGTATATGTTTCACTAAGTGAAGAACTACGGCAGGGCCTAAGCCCAAAGTTCTATCGCCCAGGTCTGTTTTATCCCCTTGGTATATTTGGAAGTCTACCACGAGTCCAGCAGACGTCGTAATAACAAAATTTTTTAGTCCAACTGGTCGGGGTTTATTTTTCACATATTGCCTAGCTGGACAACGGCCGGTGTAGGGTATCATCTGCTCATCAATTGAGTAATGACCCACTGATTTTGGCAATGATCTACATCTGTCTCTTACTGCTGTTATAATCGGTTGTATCTTCCAAAATAAATTTGTAGGGTCGGTCGATGTTTCATTGATATCGACAAAATGAAGCGAGTTTCTCAGATTCCTAAACCGATTTCTTGACATGGTATTTGAAATGGCTTCGAATCGAAACCACTTTCGCCAATACATATCGATGCGTGGGTATGATACGCAACCCATCATTAGACATATCCCGTATAATTTTTTAATTTCTTCTGGAGAAGTTTTAAGCTCCGTACCGCGAGTTTTCAAATAATAAACATTGGTGTGTTTGGCGGCATCAATAAAGTGATTTGCATTAAAATACGAAGTAAAATATTCTAATGGAGATTTGCAACTACTTGATTGGGATGGTACATTTTCAGTTATTAACTCATGTTTTTCAAAATGGTCCGAATACCATGTATTTACTGCCGCAACATGCATATCAGTATTGTCTGCGGGGCTATCTGAATCTTCTTCCCCATCATTGTCATCAAAATGAATTACGTTTGCTTCTAAAATTACGTCGTCGCCTGAATCAGATCCCGATGCATCTAACATATCTCGTAACTGGTCCTGGTCGATCTGCCATTCGCCGTTTTTGTACAAAACTACAAAAAAAATATAAAAAATTGTAAAAGCCCGCCAATTTTTTTATTATGCACTTAACGTTCAACATACACAATTGTGTATGTAAGAATTCTAATTAATTGTTTAATAACTTTTAATCAATAAAATAATATTGTAGTTTGATTTATAAAAAATATAATATTTAATCTTTAATATGAAATAATAAAATTATTTAAATATATATTTTTAATGTACTTAATTTTACTTACTTTGATACGGGTTGCTCATTGTAAAACAATCGCTTTTTAAGGTTATAATACGACTGTTGAATTTTTTTTTTTACAAAATATTTTTGACATTTTAGATAAAATCATTTATTTTGCTAATAGATGGAACCAAGATTCACTAAAAATTATTTATACGAACAAATAACCAGTCGATTAAAAAAATGTCTTTCGTACCTACACATTTGTGTCAGGCGGTTTATGATTGCTATTTAAAAAATATTTCATTATTGACATTCGAGTAATTACACGATTGTGTGGGTTGGGCTTGAGATGTGACGAAATTTTAGCTAGTTAATGCATTTAAACGATAGGGCTATTTGCCCACACGTTTGTGCGTGTTGAAGTTATATTATACAAAAAAATATTTTTTTTTGGTAGGGAAAGGGCTAAATGATACTGGTTTGATTTAAGAATATCTATGTTTTTGTTGATCTCAACGTAATCGTCGTGGTCCATGTTTCCAGTTATCGTTTTAACTACAGATCCTAGTCCGTTAATGAGTCCACGTTTGAGTCTATATTTTGGTTTAATTAAATTCAAATTATTTAATAGTATGTTGTATTTTCGTTTTAGCATGACTATTTTTTGCTTGTATTGTATTCTGTTTTCCGTTCTATTGCATATACTTTCAATATTTCGTTGTATTAGTTGTATGTTCAATTCGTAGTCAGTTATATTTATTATATGTACCAATTTTGAATAAGTTTCGATGACTCTGGCATCGCCTAATTTTAATGGTAACAGTCCTCTGTTATTTGTTAAGTCATGTATCTCTATTTTCTGTCCTTGTGTTATTTTGAAGAGGATGAACCTGAAATTACGTTTATGTATTATTATTGAGGCTGAAAATACGACTTATCACACTTCTTCAATATTAATATTGGGAAAATTTTCACCTACTCACTGGAGTTAGGCTCGTTTGAGTTGTTGTTATTACTTGATAAATTGTTTTGGAATTTTCTCTTTCCCTTAATTTTCTGTTTGTGAACCTTTTTTTTTTTTTTTTTTTTTTTTTTGAATCTATGCAATCTTTTCAGGGGCTCAAAGCACTCCCAACTCTTTCGCAGTTAATTTTACCGTCCTACTTTACGCAGCAGTAGCCAAATCGAGGACGTACGGCTATAGACCCGCTTTGTATAAACCACCTGCACATTGCATTGCTTCATGCCAACCTATAGTGCTGACATGAAAGGGGGGTCGGCTCATGGATTCTGCACTCTCAACAGGGGGTCATAGTTGTGTTCATCGTTATCACCGATCGTAATCAGATGATGAAAAATCCCTTTTTGCATCCCGCCCCTATCGGGATTCGAACCCGGTACCTCCCGATCCAAACGCCGCAGCTTTAACCACTGCGCCGTTTGCTCGGTTTGTGAACCTTACGTCTATTTGTAATTAATGTAATTTTGTTATTCTCTACTACCTTATGTGTCATGAATCTAGAGGCTAACTTATTTCTTCTATTTTCTAATTCGTAAATCTATTCGTCGGGTTTAAAGTTTGGGGGATCTGCACGGTTTTCATTTAATTTGTTTATTATTTTCTGTTTCGTTTCCAAATTCTTATAATGAACAAGTTTGGTTAGGTTTTCGTAATTTTTAATGTGATTTTGAAGATAATCTTGTCCACTTAATACATTGGTTGGTATAGTTATTGGGTTAAGTTCGTTAATATGACCTGATATTAGTTCAAAGGGAGTCAACTTAGTCGTAGAGTGTATGGAATTATTATATGTTATGATGGCTTCATTCATTATTTCTCCTATCGATTTAGTTTTATTCTGGTTATAGATTATTCTAATGATTTCAGTTATTGTAGAGTGAAATCTGTCTACGGGAGAATTTCCGGTTGAATTCTTGGCTGAGGTGCAATGTAATTGAATGTTATACAATTTAACGAAATCTTGGAAAATTATTGAAACGAATTCGGCCCCATTGTCTACAATTATTTTTTTGGGGATTCCATGGTGTGAAAAGAAATGTTTTAGTGATTTTATAATATTTATACTATTTCTACCGTTTAGTAAATTAGCACTGGAAAATTTACTAAATTTATCAATTATGGTTAGGAAGGTTTCGTTATGTACCGAGTAAATATCTATGTGTTTTCCAGAGGTTTAGCTGGAGTTTCTGTTAGTTCGAATTTTAAAGGTTTTGTGTTCCTTTCATATTTAAATCTAGCACAAATATCGCAATTATTAATGATCTTTGTTATCAGAGTTTTCATTTTGGGAAAATAATATTGTCGTTTCAAATGTAACCATGTTTCGTTTATTCCTCGATGATTTGATCTATTATGGTAATCTCGAATAATAGTTTCTTGTTTTTCTCTATTGCTTTCATCTTCTAATAATATCTTACATCTAACTAATTTAAAAATGCCGTTATTAAAAAATTTATTATATACTAATTCAACTACCTTAAATGTTTCATCATCAGTATAGATACCTGTTACTTTTTTTGGTAAGGTATAATTTTTTATAATATCCGTTATAACGTCCTCGTTATCTAGATTATTCTGTTGTATTGTGTATCTTCTTTTATTTGTAAATAATATTTTTAATTTTATATCTGAGTTTAAATTATCATTTCTTTCTAAAACTAGTTGGTGTGTAAATTCATTTAGAGGTCTACTTGATATCGGAAGTCCTCTTGTTGAATTTTCTTCGGTTGAACTCATTGATGATGTGGTTTCATCGTTACTGTTCCCCTGCGTGGAATTATCGGTTTCATTTAAATGTATTTCTATTAGTGACAATGCATCTGCATTTGTATTTTGAACACCTTTTTTATAGACAATTTCGTAATCGAATTCTTCGAATTCTTCTTTTAGTGACATTAACCATGTCAATGGTTTGTGATCCGTTATGATTTTGAATTTCCTTCCATACAAATACGGTCGGAAGTATTTAGTAGCCCTTACAATGGCTAGAAGTTCCTTTTCTATGGTGCTGTAGTTTGTTTCTGTTTGAGTTAGGGTTCTACTGGCGTAGCAAATTGGTTTATCGGATCCTATTGGTCCTTGAGATAATACGGCTCCTAGAGCAAAGTTACTAGCGTCTGTTGTCAAATTAAAAGGTTTAGAAAAGTCTGGATATTGTAGTATGGGATCGTTGCACAATAAATTCTTACATGTTTCAAAACATTCGATGTATTTAGAATCTAGAGTTATTTTGTTTGTTTTCCTCAAACATTCAGTCAGCGGTTTTGTAATTTTGGCGAAATCCTTAATAAATTTCCTGTAGTAACCCAACAACCCTAAAAAGGATTTAATTTGTTTTTCTGTACGGGGTAAAGGGAAATTTTTTACTGGTCTTATTTTATCAAGGTTAGGTTTAACTCCTTCACTTGTTACTAAATGTCCTAAAAATGAGATCTCCTTATGGAGGAATTCGGATTTATCAGTTTGGATTTTAAGATTAGCTTCTCTGAGCTTTGTAAATACTTTTACAAGACTTTCTCGATGTTCTTGGAGTGATGTTGAAAAGATGATTATATCATCCATATAACACAGGCAAATTGTGCCTTGTAGGTCTTGCAAAACATTGTCCATGACCCGTTGAAAGGAGGACGGGGCATTCTTTAGGCCAAACGGCACTCGAACAAATTCGTAATGACCGTTTTCTACATTGAATGCTGTTTTTGGTATATCCTCGGATTTGATTTCAATTTGATGAAATCCCGATGCCAAATCTAATGTAGTAAAATACATGCACTTTCCTAGTTTATCGAGGATTTCGTTTATATTTGGAAGAGGATATCGGTCGTCTACTGTTTTCTCATTAAGTTTCCGATAGTCTATTACGAGTCTCCATTTTTATTTTCCACTAGCGTCTGATTTTTTTGGAACAATCCAAATCGGTGATGACCAAGGCGAGAAACTTGGCCTTATAACACCTTGTTCTAGCATCTTCGAAATTTGTTTTGAACTTCTTCTTTATGTACGTAAGGATATCTGTACGATTTACTATAGATAGGAATATTATCGATTGTCTGAACGGAGTGTTTAATTTTATTGGTAAAAGATAAATTTTGTCCATCTTTATAGAATATATCTTCGAAATCTTTACATAATTTAGCTATTGTCGTTTTTTCTTCGTTATTTAAGTGATTTATTCGAATTAAAATAAAAGTGATTTATTCGAACTAAAATATCTTTATCTGGTGTTTCAATGTTATTGTCATTATTGAAATTATTTACTGTGAAATTATGAATTTCAGCTCGGCTGTTATTTTTAAGAGGTTCGACTTTTATGGGTTGGTCAATAATGAAAGTTTGTGGAACGTTGGAAAAATTGATTACTTCAACGTATGCATACCAATTCTTACACTGGTATATACCTTCGGGGATTATTAACTGATCTTTAATTTCCACTGGTTTGATGTAAATGTCGCCACTCTGTACATCGACAGGTAAGTGTGCTATTAATTTGCTTTCAGATTCTATTTTATATGGTTTTGACCTAAAATTTGGCTTGAAAATTAATGGAATTCTTATCCCATCTTTGGTTTCTAAAGTTGAATTTTGAAAATCAAGTTTTATTTGTAATTGTTGCATGAGCTCTAAACCGATTAGCCCATCGAAGTAATTATGAAAACTGAATAATAGGAATTGAAGTTTTTCTTTTGTTCTAAATTCATCTAGACCCTCTACAATTATCTGCTTATTTAAGGAATGAGTATTAAACAAAGTTTTAATTTTGACGGGATCGATAGTTTTAATAAGTTCCGGATTTACAAGATTAGGTCTTATGAAAGATTTATTACTTCCTGTATCCATTAAAAATTTGAAAAGTTGATTATTTGGCCCTTTTATATGTATGTAAGGTAGAAGAGATGATTGATGTTTGTTAATGTCTAAATATCCGAGTTGTGTACCGAGGCAGGTAAAGGAAAATCCTGATCGTCTATTTCGTTTTCTACTGGGCAATATTGTTCACTCTGCAAATCGATTTGTGGATTATTTTCAACTGGATAGTTAATATAATATGAATCTTCAGAGTTATGTTCATTGAGGTGATTACCATCATCTCGTGAATTATTTGAAGAATTATTTTCTAACGTAAATAATTCTTCTACATGAAATCTTGGTTGACCCGTTAGTCGAAGGAAATTATTAATATTACTATAATTATTATTATTATTTCTAATTGGGTTTTTAAATTTAGAATGACCACTCGATGTGTCCATAGGCTTGGGATAGTTATTTGGTGCTGGTTTTTCCACATATGGTCTTACTTGATTGAAATTGGGTCTAAAGGTATTAAAGTTCGGTTGGAAATTAGGTCTGAAGATATTAAAATTTGGTTGAAAATTAGGTCTTTGAGGAGTAAATTGGTTGTATTGATTGTGATTAAATCTAGGTTGAAAAGAACTGTTTAAGTTTATTGGTGGATTGGATCTATAATATGTGTTATTAGGTTGTGATATGATTAGGGGTTTAATATATAAAGGTTTCCTTATTGGGGTGTTAATTTTACTATAATTTGGGGTTTTCAGATAGCTAATGTTCTGTTCCTTTAAACAGAAAGAAAAAGCTTCACTCACTGATGTGGGTAGCATTGCTCTTACTGTTGACCCTAAAGGTTCTCTAATGCCAGAAACGAATATATTCCTGCACATCTCTTCATATAATGTTTGTTTAGATCTTAGTACGTTCTGATCTCTTTCGTTTACTTTGATGTTATTCATGATTGTTGAATAAATATCAATAATTTTTGAATAATAAAATTCAATTGAATCTACTCCCTGGCTAAGTCTATGGAGATCTTTCACTAAACTAGTCTCGTTCCTTTTATCACTATAATGATTCACTAAATTAGTTTTTATGTTTTCCCATTGTAATGGAGTGCCATACATATTTAGCACTTCATTGGCCTCTCCTATTACTTTGTTTCTAACTGCCCTAAGAATAATCTTTCCGTTTGGCGTACCGTCTAAATTTTTTACTAATGCCAAAATTTCTTCAACATTTTCTATAAAATCAAATAATGTTCGACTATTACCGTCGAAATGCGGTAAGTCTTTGATGGCATCCGGTATTCTAAGTTGATCTAATTGTTCTTTTACATTCATTTTTGTATAATTATTTGGGTAATTTAATTTTATATCTACTAAATCTCTAAAACTATATGCTTCAGTCGAATGAGAATTATTGCACTTATTTAAAATTCTAAATTTAAAGGACATGAACAGGGATGAATATACTCAATAAATATAATTTGTAAAAATATTGTCGCTTACCAGAACAAGTACAGCTGCATGATCCTTGGCTTATCTGTCCGATATTTTCTCGGATGTCTTCACCACCTTGATGTTGATGCACAATGATACGATGCACAATATTTAGCACTTTTTATATTTATTAATGTGTTCACTGTTGTTCAATGTTTTTCATTCGACTGTTCGTTGTATTTATTCACACACAATTGTTTTATAAATTTCGCATTTATTTTCTTATTAATCACTTAAATTTTTTTTCTTCTTAATATTCTTAATCACTTAGTTTGATAATAAAAAAAAATTTGACTGAGAGAACTTATTAGTATTAACACACAAAAAAAAAAAATTTTATTAAAAAATTTTATTATTTTTGCTTGATTTGACTTTTTATTTTTTATTTATTAGATTTTACTTTCTATTTATTAAATTTTACGTTTTATTTATTAAATTTTACTTTTAGAGATCCTATTGAAATAGGAAATCCTATCAAATGCGCCAATTATACTTTTACACTTTTTTTATTGCATTTATTTATTATTATTATTATTATTTTTTATAATTTTATTAAGTAAACCTTTTTTAGTTTAATTTATAATTTAATTGTTTTCTTAATCTACTTAATTTTAACATAAATACTGATGTACTATTATTTTGGTCGATATGCCCTCGACAAAATGCAAATACAATCTGAATCTAATGTGGAAATTATTATCTATAAAAATACTTGGTTTTTGTCTACGTTAACATAATTTATTGTGTGAAAATATAATTTGAAATATGATTAGATTCTTAATAAAAACATTTATACAATTTTATGAAATATGATTTTTTAAAATATAAACTATTTAGAATTTCCATGTATAATGGAAATATGATTTTAAAATAAAAAATATACAATATTTGGAATTTGCGAAATATGATTTTAAAATACAAAAAATAATGTCTATGCTAATGACGTAATGACCTATGTATATGTTGCTTGGGTTGTTGTTGTTGGACATCCGGGATGTCGTAACTCGCGCTCTTTCAGCCGCACTAGTTTCTCGACCAAGTGAAAATTTTCTCTTGGGTATTGTTAAAATTATCTAATAAACCTGTTTAAATAAAAATAAAAAATAAAAAATTATAATAGAACTACGAACGTACTAATCTACCAATAAAGTCAATCAGCTGAAATTTTAGAAATTTTGTCGTCTTTACACAATTAGAAGAAGACACACGTAAAACAGCAAATTGACAAACCTGCTTAAAAAGAAGAAAAAACGCAAATTAATTGTTTACTGTATAAAATTACAATTAACGTTTACTTACGATTTCCGAATAAGTCAATAAAATTAAATTAAAAGTCTTAGCTTTATATGGTTCCGTTTCCGTTGCTGGTAAAATATTCTATCCAAGTTGTATAAAACAAATTTGTTTAGCAAAGCACGTTTGATACTTGCAGATGAACCTAAATAATAAGAAAGTAAAATGCGTAGTAAATATAAAAAGTAACAATAAGAACTACTAATGATTACTTATAAAAAAGTCGAATCAAATTGAATTGAAAATTCTCGCCTTAATCATACTCTTTCAATTTTGGGTCCTATTCCATACCAAGTATTTATTGTGCCGATTAATTTGCAATATTAAAACTCACGTCACAAAATGAATATAATATTTAATATGTTGAGAGATTTATTCTGGCCGAAAAAATTCTCTTTACATTAGTATAAAACGTATTACATTCGGTTCAGGGATTTCAAAGTTTATCATAAGCATACGTACAAACAACAAATTGGTTTTCTGATTTATATATGCAGAGAAGAAGTATAGCACCATATTCACTTTTTTGCCACAGTCCCAATTACACGACTTAATAATTCACTTTTGGTGATTTTAATTGTTTGGCCGAATTTTTCACAGTTCAAAAATATCTTTATTAGTAGTTGTCTCGTAAAACTTTAGGAGCATGGGGTCGTCTTAACAATTTTGATTAAAAATGGAGTTGTTATCCCTTCCTTCATCGTAAATGTTAGGGGTGGACCTCAATTTTACAGTCTATTGTATGTACATTATTTTATGTAGGGAGAAATAACCTCTACTTTAGCACTAGATTACCAATTTTAAAGCTTTTTAGTTTTGAGAACAAACTACCAATACACCATCATTTCCGTTTGCAATTTTGAAGAAGCTTCACATAAAATACTACAAATCCTTGTTTGCATATTTAAATTAATTGCTTATAATTAGATGTATTCGATTTAAATTCAACCAAAATCAATGAAAAATATCTCTATACAAACATGCAAAAAAGATTGAAGTTCTTGATTACAATTTATATAAATAAAACGAAATCAAATAAAGAAGCAAAATAACGGAAACAATTACCCGCCTTCTTTATATTTTTAATTTCCACCATTCTGAATGTTGAGTCTGTTTGATTGTTGATTTATAGTATATTTTTATAGATTTAAGCCTCAGCTATAATTTAAAACGAAAGATTATATTAGTGTTTACAGATCATTTTTTTCCGTTTAAAGTTTTGGAAAGTTATCTGTCTAGCATTTGGGTAAATCTAAGACATATTTTCAATATATGTATGTGCATTTTTTGTACCCTATGCGTAATGGCAAATTAATATTACATTCAATTCGCCAAATCGTGTGGATTTTACAAAAGAAATTTAAAAAGACGGCCTTTTAACAACAAACATGGTAACTGTCCCAACAGAAGGAGGCCCAAATTTAACCATTAAAACGATTCGGCCAAACGCCTGCAACCGCTCCATCATTAAAACCACACTACTTAAGTGAATTTTAAAATACTATATGTCGAATTAATTCATATTGGTGGTGTCAGATCCAAAGCAACCGGCCACTATTACTACCGGCTTCCTTTCTTGTTTGACCGATTATCGACCCCAGGTGGATACACAATGTGCCTTTTTATCGTTTTTTAGGGGGCTTAATATTGAATTACGGTGATGTTGCGGAGTATGAAATCGAGCCATAATAATAAGTCGGTCGAAGAGGGGATTGCACCCACTGAAATAAAGCATTCTAGAAAAAAAAATTTGTTGTAGCAGAAGAGATTTTTATTGACTTTGAAATGATACATGGCAAGTGATGACAAAAAAAAACTTTGGTTGAATTTTTTTTTATTTTCTTTCTATTTTCCTAAAATACTTATAGTACATACATATACATATATACACAAAAAATAATTTATTAATGTTCCCCTCCCTAAAGCCATGCTTTATTTTTGAGGCATTTAGTTTCGAAATATTTAGGTGAGTCCTGCTTTTAATCAAAAAGATTTTCAAAAACTACAAAGGAGCTACCCCCTGGTTAACAACAAATTTGCTAAATATCCTGAAATCTTAAATTTTGAAATTTCCAAAATAATTAAGAAATAATCGCTTAATATCATTTTAATTTTTTCTATAAACAAATTACAGAAGAAAAAAGGAAATTCCAACAAGAATTTTGGCACATCTTCCAGATAAAATGGGTAATAATTCTGTGGCAATTACCCAAAACAACATAACTCAAAATAACTCGCGTTATGTAGCTCCTCAAATCTATCAAAATTCAGAACAACAGTATCAAATGGAACACTTTGATAAAGAGAAAACTGTTTTAACTAGAAGTAGCGTTAAAATGATTCCACCTACAATTGATATATATATATATCATATATATATATATATATATATATATATATATATATATATATATATATATATATATATATATATATATATATATATATATATATATATATATATATATATATATATATATATATATATATATATATATATATATATATATATATATATATATATATATATATATATATATATATATATATATATATATATATATATATATATATATATATATATATATATATATGCATATATATATCAAAATGTTCCCTAGGCATGCAGCAGTTTCGTACTTCAACAATTTGAACAACTACCCAACTCGAGTTATTGCAGCAATGTTATAGAATTTACAATAATAGAATCAAAATAAGATTCCGTATTAACGGCACATCATACCTGTATGTAGAGACTATTTACGCAACAGTAGACACAGCTACGTAGATTTACCAAATCGTCTCAATAGTCTGAAAATTCTTAGATTTGCTGTGGTAAAATTCATTTTTGTTCCATAAATTTTCGAATAAAATATCTAAAATATTATTTAAAACTAAAACGGCAAAAACGTTAAGTTGTTTTGGTGGTTTTTGTAGCTCAAAGTGCTATTTAATTTTTAAGGGTTTTAAATGGGATACCATCATATTCCCGACCGATAAAATCCCCCAAAAAATACCAAAAAATACAAAGTAAATTGCCCCACCGAATAGGAAGACCCTTTTAAATTTTTGTTAACTACAATATGTAAACAAAAGGAACCTGGGGCCCTATTTCTGAATACGATACGAATTTGTATACGAAACGAAAATGCTATTCGATACGAAAATTAATTGGTATTTCTGAATACGACTGCATAATTTTATGTCATCATTGCGCAGAAAGGACCAATGCTCAGCGGCTTTGGGGTTTTTTTATCTTAGTATGAGAAATACAAGGTAGAGAGATGAAATCCCGAGAGTTAAAATCCCTAGGGTACAACATCCCGAGGGTTTCAAAAATTTCGAGAGTACAAAATCCCGAGGATACATAATCCCGATGATACATAATCCCGAGGATACAAAATCCCGAGGGTACAAAATCCCGAGGATACAAAATCTCGAGGATACTAAATCCCGAAGATTTAAAACCCGAAGGTAAAAACCCCGGGTACGCAAAAATAAAAATCCCGGTTTTGATTTTTATTTTACTTTAAAATAAACTGTTCCTTCGCCAGAAGGGGCGGTCCGAAATAAAAAAAAATATGTCTTTCAAAACCAAGATTCTGAAAACCAGAATTTTGAAAACCAAGATTTTGAAAACCAGGGTTTTGGAAACCGAAATTTTGAATCCGGGAACCTCGGGATTTCTTTGGGATTACGGGATTTTGTACCGTCAAAATTTTGTACCCTCGGGATTATGTATCCTCGGGATTTTGTACCCTAGGGATTTTGTACCTTCCGGATTTTGTCCCTCCGGATTATGTCCCGCGTGATTTTGTCCCTCGGGAATATGTCACCAACCCGAAATACAAACGGAAATATTATTATAAACGTTAACATTTTTGAAATTTTTCTAACGTTTTTTTGTCATCCTCACGCAAGGGATCCAATGATATGTGGCTTTGGAGAATTCTCTATTTTAAAAATGCTCCAATCTCTGTGAATGTTAGAATTTCAAAAAATTGTGAAGGCGATAGCTCTCCTCTAAGGTATGAAATGAATTAAAATAATTATCAAAAATTTGTTATACGAGTATTTAAAAAACTTGATTTTTTGGGATTTTCTGTTTTTTTGGGATTTTTTTATTTTGGATAACGATACTGTTACGACGGGCATATGTCTCCACTTCATACAGGAAAAAGAAAAAAAAAATAATTTTTATTGCGAAAATTCCAAACGCTCAAATAGTTTGAATTTTTTTTTTATACCATGACCACCATAGTGTTGTATATACATGCGCTCTGATTTGTGCTTTCCCAAAATTCAGGTTAATATTCTCACCGATTGTTATGTAAAAATATTTTATTTTTTTTCCCCTGCATTTACTTGTTTTCTATGTTGTCATGTACAGGCATACATATTTCTTGCGAGGTGGTGTGTGTACATGTATTGTGTAGGGTGAGATGGAATGTTTACAATACTAAAGTGTTCAATCTCGAATATTCCATTTTTCTTTTTGGTGTCATTGGCTTGAATTGACGCGTGATATTTGCTCTGTGTGGGGAAGAAAACCGATTGGCTGATTAGACATGAAGCCGAAGCGACCGTACAACTGAGTATATATGTATGTTCGTCGTCGTTGGTGGTTTCACTCGTTGTATTGGTGCACATATAAAAAAAAAAAAAAAAAGAACATAAACATGAATAAAGATTTTACAATAATAAAAAATAAAAAAAAAATATAAAACTGATTGTATGTGTGCACAGGTACAGCGAGCAGAAAAAAAAACAACGATGCGAAGAGAAAAATGAGAGGGGGTAAAATTTTACTGATTTTTGTTTTGAGGTAAAATATATTTTTTTGAATAAGTTAGTTAAGTTTTGGATTTTTGAAAAACGCGGTCGATTAAGACCAGTTTATGGTTGATATAGAGTCTGGTTGTGAATTTAAAAAAAAAATAATAATGACTAGTGTAATTTTGTAAAGTTATAATTAATTCCGTTTCAAATTCATTAGTAGTTTCTATAAACTCAAAATACTGAATAAAATATGAGTAGATATTTTTTTTTTCTTGATGAAAATTAAATAAAGATAAATTGGTTATGTTTATAAATAAAAAAAAAAAAAAAATTATTATAAAATAAATTAATTGATAGTTGTGATAGACTGAAAGAAAAAAAAATATTCTGGGGAGTGAAGGTCAAAATTTTAACGGGTGTCGATGATTGTTGTAACTCGACGACCATTATTTTTTTTAGTAGTTTATTATAATTAAATAAAAAAAATAAAAAAAAAAAAAAACACTAAATAAGCCAAAATATGAATCAATAAATAATTTATAAAAAATATGTTGAAGTTTGTAAAATGTTGTGCTTAATTAAATAAATGGAAAAAAAAAAAAACTATAGTCTGATTATTTTTGGTAATTAATTAAATAAATAATGGTGGAACGATATAATTGTGCATAATTACTTAAATAAAACTGTATTCCGAGATAATTACCTCAATTGTGAAAGCAAACATACATATAAAAAAACTGTATTCTGATTACTTTGTGTGCTTTTATCTGAATAATCTTTTTGACGAAAATAGTCAATGAATACAACTAAATTCTCGACATACAGTTGTATTCAGGTGCAGCATTGTTTTCTTTTCTAATTGTTCCGGTTTGCTGGAGTGTGCGATTACGGCATACCGGTAGGAAAATTAGTGAAAAAAAAAAAACCCCAGATATATAAAACAAAATATTATCTGGACGCGTGCAGTGTCAAGCGGAACTTTCTTCGGCCACCTGATTTCGGTGTTAAAAGATTTCCGTTGGTTGTGTTTGCGATTGGTGATATTGAATCAGTGTTCTCGCCCGTGGCGGCAGGGCGGCATTTCTTGTGAGGGGGATCCTGCGTCGGCGCTGGTTGCGGTGGTCGGACGGGCCAGGTGGGTAAGAAATAAAAAGGTACGCTATCAGCGGAAATTAACCAACTGTAAATTTTTAATTGTAACAGTTGTTTTTTTTCTCCGCTTATTTTTCTATATATTATATATTTACGTTTTGCGGTCATACGCGCGATTTGTGGTGGTGCACCGATTTGGTGGAACCCCACACCGAGCAAGTATCACGCCGATTTCATCTCTTCTCCGTTGTTTGAGTGATTGCGTTTGGAGTTTGCGCGATTTTTCTTTTTGCTTCGCTTCGGGTCAGTTGTCCGCTTTGGGTGTGGTTCGACCACATAGCGGTCCATTTTCCTGTTTCAGGTACTTTGGTGTTATTTTTTTTTTTTTCATGATTTTTTGGAACAGTGATTGGTGAAAGTAAAATTTTAATATAACGTAGAATCAGTGGTAACGTAGTTTTTCTAACGAATTTTTTTTCAGTTTTTTTTACTTTTACCGTAACAAATATTTTCTTTTTGCATTTTAACTGTCGTGTGCTAAGCCGCACCATGTGCGCGTAAATAAATAATTGATCGGGTGATGTAAGGTGGGGTCATGCGAAGGGTCGGCCTTTTTCCATCCTTTTCCGTGCGTGCCGTTCGTTCCTCCAGGACAGGCTGTGCTGGAGGGCGGCACGCCACATGAGTTGATCGCGTCGGGGTGACGGTCTCGTTCCGGGGGATTGTCGCTGGGATTGTCATGCGGGCGTCCCTCCTTCATAAATGGCATCGGGAGCCGTCGCGACTGGGAAACAGCATCCCAGTAGGCGGGCCGATGAGGGGAGGCCCGTGTGGCAGTCACGGCGGTAGTCGCCTGGGATTGAGACGGTCACTCCGAAACGATCACTCCCGGCTTATTATTTCCTTTTGCCGCTGAGGCCGTGGCAGTGTAATTGTTAATTTCCCTTTGCCCCTCTAATTTTGTTAATCATGCGGTTATTCAAGCATGAGAAATATGTCTGAGAATCCCCACGCCGCACCGTGAGCTCTAGCCAGCTACTATACCGCATCAGACCGCTATTCTCATGTCTGTTAACGTAATCCCTTTTGGGATTTCGTTACAGTGGCGCCCAAACTTCGGCTAATTAAATTCATTTTTTTCGACTTTTAATTTTTCAGATTTTTTTTTTCAAAACTTGTTGTGAGCCTCACGTGCAAAGTCCAACGCTTGCGTTGTTTGATCTGTACGGTTGCTCACATCAATGTTTCCCTGTCCGGTTGACGCCACATCTGTATTGTAACCAGCGTAAGCTGTTTGATTACATACAGTTGTGAGTGTCAATCCCTATTCTCAGTTCATCGGGTGAGTGGGTCTACCATTTCCGCCATGTGGCGTTAGATTGTGGTTAGACTCATTCTTCCTTTGTTCTGAGTTTAGCTTTCTTCAATTTTTATTTTATTTTGCAGATCTTCGAACCTTTAAGTAATTTACTTCAATTTTTCCAATTAAAATTTATTTGTATCCAACTACTTTCATGGGGAGCGATCCAAGCGTGTTCTGACTTCGAGTCATTCGACCTCGCTGGACCGTTTGCCATGTCGGTTCCGTGTGCCCTGAGCATTGAGATCGCGAACTCGTTGTTTCCACCAATGTGGTGTTGATTGGACAGTTCGTGGTCTCATTGGTCAATGGCACATCCTTAGTTCATTCTTTTGTTAATTTTCTTATTTTTGTTATCTTCTTTAATTAAAAATTACTGGACCTCAGCGGTTTTATTATTATCTTTAGCAGTACCCCGCGTCTCATGGTGGAGCTCTAAGAGTGCGGCTGTGAGGCCAACGGGGGAGGAGACCAACCATTTTTTTTATTATTACTTATTATTATTTTACCACCGGCCCAACGCATGGCCACACCGATCATCATTCGATCAACTTCCTCTTATTTTTCTTATTTTACTTTCACTCACTTTTCACTGTTTGTGAAAATTTTATTTTTATTATCTCGTCGTCATCTTTTTTCTCTTTTCTTAATTCCTTGCAGGTAGTGGAGCAGCTAATTCCTTACTTGTATTCGCTTTATATATCGATTGATAACAATTCTGTTTTCCTTTATTTTTTTGATTTTTCTAATTCATTTAAAATTAATTAGTTTAACGCTCGTTAATAAATTAAGCCAATTTATTTTTTTTGATTTTGATTGATTTTCTTTTATATATAAACATTTTTTTTTGTTGTTACGAAACTAGTACAAAATTAAATGAACGCCAGTGTATCATCGTGTGATAATCCTTCAAGTACGGTTTTGATCAGCGTTTGAGTGAGCGGCAGTCAACAATTGACGCGAGTGAGTCCTTGTGACAGTAATAATATTCTCGTAGCTCCTCACGCTTCCCGACTTGTGGATGTCCACGTTATTATTGAAGTTCTAATTTAATTTTGCGGATTTATTTAATTAATTTAATTTTTTTTCTCATTCATTAATAAACGTAATTTGGTTTCATAGATTAACTTTAGATTTATTTTTTTTTATTTTTTATCTGACCTGGTATACACAACTCATTTCAATTTCATTTAAATACTTAATTTGATTTTCAGTAATTTCCCAATTTAATTGTATTCAATAAATTAATTTTGTTTTGGGTTGAATGTTATTTAAATATTTCAAGGGTGAATTTTTATTTTTACTGATCAAGGGCATTTAGATGAGCAACACGGAGTCTGACTACGAGGCTCAGAGGAATGACGATCCTGAGTTAAACTATAGCGATTTCAGCTTTGACTCGTCGTTCATGAACGATACTGATAGTGATAGTGTGTCAGATCTCGCCGATTTAGTAGATGAACTGGAGCTGGATTCGGAGCCAGAATTCCAGGAGTACGTAAGATTGTTAGCCTTGGATCTGGCCCAAATATTGATTCAGCAATCAGGGGTTATCATTGAATTGCACCTACTGTCGTTAGGTTAAAGAAATATTTTTTATATACATACATACATTTGGTGAATGGGGTTTCTTAAATTGTGGTAATAAATATGGATAAAATATAAATAATTTTATAGTTTTAATTACTTAGAGTTTTGGGGAAAACTTTATATTTTCATTATTTTTTTTTATTATTAGGAAACTTAATAAGTCATAGAGATATCTACGCTAAAGTATTTTGAACTCTTGAATAAATATAAATCATTTATCAATAAATATTTTTATTACAAATTGTTTTTTTTGGGGATTTGGGAATTTTTGGGAACCGCTAATTGATAATCATATTTTTTCTAAATTCCATTTATTAAATTCTGTATTTGCATTCTGGTTGTGGAACTTCTAAGTTTAAGTCTTGAATTTATTTCACGTCGCTGACGTATAGAATTAATTATATTAATAAAAATTTTTTTCAATTTCCGTTTTAATGCTTCCTAATTTTTTTAATTACTTACACAATTAAAATGGTTATTATTTTTAAACACAAATTTTTTTATCTGCCTTCTGCAAATTGGTTTTCATTTAATTTTTTTCATTTTTTTAAAAAAATAAGTCATCCGATTTGACACTCTTCCGGGAGCCCCGATCTCTAAAGAGCGTTCATCTCTGGAGTCGGCTACCCCCTTCACAAATAAGCTACCATCTACTGTTGACTTGCATAAAAGTATGTCAAATACCGTTCATATTCCCAATTTTTCCAGTAATCCTGATTATGATAGACGCTTTCTACTTCGATGCGGAATCTCCTACAGTGGTTCACCTGCAGGAATTACTGTTGATATGTTCCTATTTCAATTGGACTCCGTCGTTGCGTCAATTAAAATATCACATGAAGTTCTTCTGCTGGATTTACATCTTCTTTTGAAGGATGTGGCGCTGGAGTGGTATTGGACGTTTCGTCGTCATAATCCTTTAGCCTCATGGGATCATCTTCGTAGAGAGTTTCGTGAACGTTTTAAAGATCGGCGAACCTCCTATGAGATACGTCGCATGGTGGAATCTAGAAAACAATTGCCGGATGAATGTTTTCTTGATTATTATCAACATATATGGAGCTTGTCCCTGCTGTGTCACACCCCTTACAGTGATGATGATTTTATCCAACTTCTGATTAACAACATGAAACCTGAGTTACAATACCATTTAACTGACCGGCACTTTTCACACACAAGTGAATTAATCAAGAGTTGTACTGCCTGGGAGGATTCTTTAAAGCGACTTCACGCTTCCAACGATTACTCTTTTCATCCTCAACGTATCATAAGTGAACTGGATATCGTTCCTAATGACGGTATGTTATTGCCAGGAGAAGAGCAGTTCAACCCATTTTTCCAAGAAGAAAGAAGACACTGGCAGCAACACCGACCAATAAACTCTTCAGTGGAAGTCGATGCCAGATGTGAGAAAACAGACGAACCCGTGATAGCTCTCGTTGAGTCTTTTGATTCCGAATCATCGTCTGGATCGGCGACGTCTGGTTTCGCTCAAATGGTATCTGACTCTCCACTGACTTCTTCTAATCATTCACATTTTTGCTTTCCTAATAAAGTTCATTTTTCTAATTCTGCTCCGTCTGTCCTCGACACTTTTCGAAAGTTCAACCCACTTCGTTTACTACGTTCAAAGAAATATTGGGAGGAGCGTCGGGTCATGAGATCCTGCGCTGTCTCCTCAATACTCGGTTCTGAAACGAGTGATAAACGGCCTTATGCCAATATCCTTGTTAATGATGTTCCTTACCGAGGTCTGTTAGACAGTGGAGCGAGCGTCAGCGTTTTGGGTTGTGGTTCCGAAAAGTTGTTGAGTGACACCAATTTTAACTTCCATAAATTTCCTTCTTGCATTCAAACTGCCAGTGGTCAAAAACAGTCAATAATTGGTTATGTTCATGCTCAAGTGCAGTTTAATTCACAATGTCATAATATGCGTTTCTATTTGGTACCTACCTTAGAGCAGTCGTTGTATTTGGGGATCGACTTTTGGAATCAATTTGGAATTTCACCCCAGATATCTGCTTTGAGTGATATAACTGAATCTTTGGATTTACCCGTCTCTCCGAAATTTCATCTGCTCTCTCCAGAAGATAACAGCAAACTCTCTACTATTGTAAAGAAATTTCCGTCAAGTGTTAAATTAGGTCTTGGAAGAACCACATTAGTATCTCACGTTATTGATGTCGGTGAAGCCAAGCCTGTTAAACAACGGTTTTATTCGGTTTCCCCTATAAAACAAAAATTGATGTATGATGAGTTAGATCGCATGTTATCTTTGGACGTGATTGAGGAGAGTCATAGTTCTTGGTGTTCCCCTATTACCATGGTGCAGAAGGCTAATGGTCAAGTGCGTTTGTGTTTGGATGCCCGGGAAGTTAACAAGGCGACGGTCAGGGATGCATATCCGCTTCCCCTTATCAATGGATTGTTGGGTCGATTGGATCAAACACGTTATATTTCGTCGATCGACTTAAAAGATGCCTTTTGGCAGATACCTCTCGACCCACAATCCAGAGATAAGACGGCGTTTACGGTCCCTGGTCGTCCCTTGTACCACTTCAAAGTCATGCCATTTGGGCTATGTAATGCTCCTCAAACACTATGCCGCCTGATGCATCGGGTAATCCCGTACCAACTTCACGACAGAGTTTTTGTCTATTTAGACGATCTCTTGGTTACATCTTCTACTTTGTCTGAACATTTCGAACTTTTGGAATTAATTGCTCATTTACTCCGTAATGCAGGATTAACAATAAATGTAGAAAAAAGTCAGTTTGCGTTGAAAGAGGTTAAATATCTGGGATATTTAGTGGGTGAGGGGTGCCTCCGCACCAATCCTGAAAAATGTAAGTCAATTAGCGAATTTCCGAGACCTAAAACCACCAAACAAATACGTAGCTTCTTGGGATTATGTGGGTGGTATCGACGTTTTATTAAGAACTTCGCTTCGTTAGCTGCTCCACTATCTGACCTAACGGGAAAGAAATCAAAAACTAAATGGAACCTTCACGCTGAGGAATCGTTTCAAGCCCTTAAGTTGGCTTTATCTTCTGCTCCTGTCTTGGCGAATCCTGATTATGGGCGCCCGTTTTATATTCAGTGTGACGCAAGTGCTGTTGGTGTGGGTAGTGTTTTATTTCAGGTAGACTCGGATGGCGCTGAACACCCCATTGAATTCTTTTCGCACAAACTAAATGCTGCTCAACGCAATTATTCTGTAACCGAGCTTGAGTGTTACGCCGCAGTACTTAGTGTGAAAAAATTTCGGCCCTATATCGAGGGATATCCGTTCACGATTTATACCGACCACGCTAGTCTCCGGTGGCTGATGTCCCAAAAAGATTTAGCTGGTAGACTCGCCCGCTGGAGTTTAAAACTACAAGCGTACAAGTTTGATATCGGTTATCGTAAAGGATCGGTAAACGTGGTGCCTGATGCCCTTTCCAGAGCTTTTTATACTGATGCAACGGATGATCTAAATACGGAACAGGATACTGCTTTTAATAAAAGTGCTGTGTTTAATGATTCTGCACCACCTGTTAGTGCAAACGCTGTGCAAGGAAATGTGTCAAGCCTCAATACTCCTAGTGACAATTCGGTCCTACATATTGATCTCAATTCGTCAGCTTTTCGGGATGATGAATACCTTCAGCAAATCAAACGAATTCAACAACTAAAAAACTGCGAACATAATTTTAAAATACGCGACAATAAACTTTTAATCTTACCATCTTATGCCTCGCGTTACACCTCGACGGATTTATCCGAATGGAAGTTAGTAGTTCCACTATCCATGACTACCAAATTAATTGAGCTGGCACATTCTCCTCCTACTTCCGCGCATATGGGTATTGCCAAAACGTTGGAAAAAATTCAACGACAATTTTTCTGGTCTGGTATGGCTAAACAAACTAAGCTTTTTATCTCTAATTGTCTTCCTTGCAAGGTGAATAAAGCTGTTAATAGTACTACGCAGCCTCTTATGGGCTCTCAAACAGTGTCTACCAGGCCTTTTGAAAAATTGTTCGTTGACTTTTTGGGACCATATCCGCGTTCGAAAAAGGGCAATACTTGTATCGCCATCGTGTTGGATCATTATTCCAAATTTGTTCTCGTTAAACCTCTGCGTGAAGCTTCGGCCTCCTCTCTGTGTGCTTTTTTGGAGAATGAAATCTTCCTGCTATTTTCAGTACCTGCTGTCATCACGTCTGACAACGGCAAACAATTTCTTTCGAACATTTTTCAAGATCTGTTAAAAAAATATGATGTTAGTCATGTCCGCACTCCAATCTATTCACCACAAAGTAATGCGTCAGAAAGAGTAAATCGGACTTTACTAGCAAGCATTCGTTCCTATTTGGATGATAACAGTCACAATGAATGGGATTGTCATTTGTCCGAAATTACTGCGGCACTTCGAAATGCAAAGCATGACGTTACTCAGTTTTCTCCCCATTATGTGGTCTTTGGACAACACATGTCGTTGAGTGGATCTGATTATGCTGTACGTAAATTGTTGTCATCTCAAGATGACAATGAAATTCACGTTAGGTCAAAAACAAACCAATTAAATTTGCTACGGGACCAAATAATTCATTACCTTAAAGTCGCACACGAGAAGACTGCTGATCATTACAATCTTCGAAGTAGAAATCGAATTTTTCATCCTGACCAACCAGTGTTTGTTAGATCCTTTGCACAAAGCAGCGCTCCTAATAAATTTTCAGCAAAGTTAGCCTCTAAATTCATTCCCGCTATTATTGTCAATAGAGTGGGTAATGTAGCTTATACCGTAAAAGATTTGAATGAAAAACCGTTAGGCACATACCATGCCAAAGATATTCGGGTTTAACACCACTAATTATTTATTATATGCCTGGCTTGAGACCTTATCTCGGGTGTGGGTCGTCCCCACGTTTGTTACGACGGGCATATGTCTCCACTTCATACAGGAAAAAGAAAAAAAAAATAATTTTTATTGCGAAAATTCCAAACGCTCAAATAGTTTGAATTTTTTTTTTATACCATGACCACCATAGTGTTGTATATACATGCGCTCTGATTTGTGCTTTCCCAAAATTCAGGTTAATATTCTCACCGATTGTTATGTAAAAATATTTTATTTTTTTTCCCCTGCATTTACTTGTTTTCTATGTTGTCATGTACAGGCATACATATTTCTTGCGAGGTGGTGTGTGTACATGTATTGTGTAGGGTGAGATGGAATGTTTACAATACTAAAGTGTTCAATCTCGAATATTCCATTTTTCTTTTTGGTGTCATTGGCTTGAATTGACGCGTGATATTTGCTCTGTGTGGGGAAGAAAACCGATTGGCTGATTAGACATGAAGCCGAAGCGACCGTACAACTGAGTATATATGTATGTTCGTCGTCGTTGGTGGTTTCACTCGTTGTATTGGTGCACATATAAAAAAAAAAAAAAAAAGAACATAAACATGAATAAAGATTTTACAATAATAAAAAATAAAAAAAAAATATAAAACTGATTGTATGTGTGCACAGGTACAGCGAGCAGAAAAAAAAACAACGATGCGAAGAGAAAAATGAGAGGGGGTAAAATTTTACTGATTTTTGTTTTGAGGTAAAATATATTTTTTTGAATAAGTTAGTTAAGTTTTGGATTTTTGAAAAACGCGGTCGATTAAGACCAGTTTATGGTTGATATAGAGTCTGGTTGTGAATTTAAAAAAAAAATAATAATGACTAGTGTAATTTTGTAAAGTTATAATTAATTCCGTTTCAAATTCATTAGTAGTTTCTATAAACTCAAAATACTGAATAAAATATGAGTAGATATTTTTTTTTTCTTGATGAAAATTAAATAAAGATAAATTGGTTATGTTTATAAATAAAAAAAAAAAAAAAATTATTATAAAATAAATTAATTGATAGTTGTGATAGACTGAAAGAAAAAAAAATATTCTGGGGAGTGAAGGTCAAAATTTTAACGGGTGTCGATGATTGTTGTAACTCGACGACCATTATTTTTTTTAGTAGTTTATTATAATTAAATAAAAAAAATAAAAAAAAAAAAAAACACTAAATAAGCCAAAATATGAATCAATAAATAATTTATAAAAAATATGTTGAAGTTTGTAAAATGTTGTGCTTAATTAAATAAATGGAAAAAAAAAAAAACTATAGTCTGATTATTTTTGGTAATTAATTAAATAAATAATGGTGGAACGATATAATTGTGCATAATTACTTAAATAAAACTGTATTCCGAGATAATTACCTCAATTGTGAAAGCAAACATACATATAAAAAAACTGTATTCTGATTACTTTGTGTGCTTTTATCTGAATAATCTTTTTGACGAAAATAGTCAATGAATACAACTAAATTCTCGACATACAGTTGTATTCAGGTGCAGCATTGTTTTCTTTTCTAATTGTTCCGGTTTGCTGGAGTGTGCGATTACGGCATACCGGTAGGAAAATTAGTGAAAAAAAAAAAACCCCAGATATATAAAACAAAATATTATCTGGACGCGTGCAGTGTCAAGCGGAACTTTCTTCGGCCACCTGATTTCGGTGTTAAAAGATTTCCGTTGGTTGTGTTTGCGATTGGTGATATTGAATCAGTGTTCTCGCCCGTGGCGGCAGGGCGGCATTTCTTGTGAGGGGGATCCTGCGTCGGCGCTGGTTGCGGTGGTCGGACGGGCCAGGTGGGTAAGAAATAAAAAGGTACGCTATCAGCGGAAATTAACCAACTGTAAATTTTTAATTGTAACAGTTGTTTTTTTTCTCCGCTTATTTTTCTATATATTATATATTTACGTTTTGCGGTCATACGCGCGATTTGTGGTGGTGCACCGATTTGGTGGAACCCCACACCGAGCAAGTATCACGCCGATTTCATCTCTTCTCCGTTGTTTGAGTGATTGCGTTTGGAGTTTGCGCGATTTTTCTTTTTGCTTCGCTTCGGGTCAGTTGTCCGCTTTGGGTGTGGTTCGACCACATAGCGGTCCATTTTCCTGTTTCAGGTACTTTGGTGTTATTTTTTTTTTTTTCATGATTTTTTGGAACAGTGATTGGTGAAAGTAAAATTTTAATATAACGTAGAATCAGTGGTAACGTAGTTTTTCTAACGAATTTTTTTTCAGTTTTTTTTACTTTTACCGTAACAAATATTTTCTTTTTGCATTTTAACTGTCGTGTGCTAAGCCGCACCATGTGCGCGTAAATAAATAATTGATCGGGTGATGTAAGGTGGGGTCATGCGAAGGGTCGGCCTTTTTCCATCCTTTTCCGTGCGTGCCGTTCGTTCCTCCAGGACAGGCTGTGCTGGAGGGCGGCACGCCACATGAGTTGATCGCGTCGGGGTGACGGTCTCGTTCCGGGGGATTGTCGCTGGGATTGTCATGCGGGCGTCCCTCCTTCATAAATGGCATCGGGAGCCGTCGCGACTGGGAAACAGCATCCCAGTAGGCGGGCCGATGAGGGGAGGCCCGTGTGGCAGTCACGGCGGTAGTCGCCTGGGATTGAGACGGTCACTCCGAAACGATCACTCCCGGCTTATTATTTCCTTTTGCCGCTGAGGCCGTGGCAGTGTAATTGTTAATTTCCCTTTGCCCCTCTAATTTTGTTAATCATGCGGTTATTCAAGCATGAGAAATATGTCTGAGAATCCCCACGCCGCACCGTGAGCTCTAGCCAGCTACTATACCGCATCAGACCGCTATTCTCATGTCTGTTAACGTAATCCCTTTTGGGATTTCGTTACAATACAACCCTTCAATTATATCGTTTAATACGAAACATGGTACATATACTCTGATTCTTAGATATTTAGACTTGAAGCAGTGAAGAATATGCAAGTTCGAGTTGCTGGCCGTCCAGATAAGTTTTATTATCATTTTTTAGAGCAGTAGTTTATATTCAAACGATAAACTTGATTTTCTGTCAGACAATATATTTTTATCAGCTTCATTGCCAATTGGTATCTTCTTGTCCATATATGCGTTTTCGCCATGTAAGATATTTGCCGACGTGAATACATGAATAATTTACTTCATCAATTTGAGGTATACTCTGGTTGTTTATTTGTATTAGTTGACATGTACCTCTTCCTATTGTAAAGGTTACATGATTAGATTTAGTAGCATTAACTAAGTTTCGTTATTTTTTGTTTCAATACCTTTAATTCGGAATTCCATAGTTTTGTTGGAGTCTTCAAATGTTGAAACAGTAACATGATTGCTTGTATGTATATCTGCGATAGTTAACAGATGTAATTTCGGGCGAACCATGTACACCGGTTTTAATTGGGCGGGTTTTTGTATACTCATCCTGATGGTTTATAACAAAGTATCTGCCCATTAGATTCAATGTTAATACTCTGTAGAAAATGTGCGGCAAACATTGCTTAATTTTGAATCGTAATCCCACATTTCACACCATAGCAAAAGCTTTTGCTATATCTAGGAATATAGCAGAATGATATCTTTATTCCTCAAGTCAGTTTTATTTTATTTTAACATCGGTTTTTTCTGTATATTCAATATCTTTGTTCCCAAAGTGATTAAGACAGATGAGTGGTCCGATGGGGCTCCAAACATGGCGCCGCTTTAATATGCTGAATTAATTTCAATAATTATAGGCCTCTCTACGGCCGAAATGGTTATAGGACCTAGTCAAACTTCTATTACTAAAGTAGTTGCTTGTAGATGCTCCTTCTGATACTTTTCTATTTAATGGTGTTTAATTATATTTTTGGTGCCGTTGGCATTCCTGACTACTAATTTAAGGGTTCTGAACATCGATTGATTTCGAGATAATAGTCGTTAGAAAATTAAAGATATTATTCATTGGGAACACTAACTTTTCCATTATAATTTCCAACCGTTGTGTGTAAGACGCTTTGGGCAGTATCATGATTTTTTGAATGGTACGTTGAATGATTTTGTTTGGTACGATTTCCATCCGACTTTCTATTTAATCTTTGAGTTTCTGCGCATACGTTGTTCCAGTAACTAACTGGTAAGATGGATTCGGATTTGTAGCGGGCTGCGACTTCTCTGTTATTTTTTCTCTGAGAGGGAAAATCTGTGAGTTTGAATTACTTTGTAAACACTGCAACCTCTATTGTTGTCTGGATGACTATTATACTGTACCCCACTTTTTCCTTTCACTTTGATTTAAAAGATGTTCACCTGATCGATAGGGAAACGTCATTGTGTGACTTTATAAAACTAATTAAAATAGTTTTCTTTCTAGATGCAACTAAGTGTTCTTTACTTCTAATGTTAACTTATTCACTTCAGTATACAGTTGTTAAATTACTTGTTTTAACCATGATCTTTGCGCATTTTACTTTATTGTTGAGCGGTTGGTGTTTTGCTTCTAATTGTTACGTTTATATATACGGTGTCATGTTGTATTTATAACACGTCCTGATAAAATCTAAGCTCATTTGATTTCTCTTAAATATGTGATTCAAATTATAATATCTTAGCACTATTTTGGTCGATTAACCATTTCTATTAAGTTTTTTGGAAGTGTCCAACAACTTAATTTTCGATATATTGTAATTAAGATAACAATAAAATTCGATGAGCGCATGACCAGGGTGTGTAAACAAGGGAAACAAATTTTCTTAATTACTTTTACAAACAGCATACAAGTACATTTGGTAAATAAAAAGACAGAAAATGTGCATAGGGGAAATCAAAAGTAACGTTACACAATATTTTTGAACAAATTACTAGTTCTAGTAGAGAGAAAATAAATTCAGAAGGTAAAATGGAGCGTAGGAATTAAGAACCAGTCGTTTACTATCCATGCGAGTTAGGCAGTCTTATAAATTTGGAATTCTTGACTGTTGGTCGTTTTCCATACTTTAGTCTTTGTTATGGAATGGACGAGTGGTTTGGAGCGGAGTTGCTGGGGTTTCATTTTTTTTAAGGCACACGGATTGTTTTCGTTTAGCATATGATCATTAAATAGCGAACAGCGTAGCCTTAGCGAACAGTTTTGTTTTTTTTCGCTGTGAAAATAATTTTACTAGAGAATTTTATCGGAATTAAATTTTATTCAATTAAGGACATTTAAAATTCTAAATCTAAATACTTTAAATCTTTGCTACTTTTAATTCATTTAATTTGTTTGTTAATTGTGATGGCTCCTAAAAAATGCACAAAGTGTCAAGTTGCAGTTACAGGAAATCGGAATAATCCCGGTATTACCTGTGAGGGAACCTGCAATGGCTTTTTCCATATCGCTTGTGCGGATATACCAGTTGATCTTCTTGATTATTTTCGAAATGAAACAGCAGCCTGGATTTGCATCTCATGTAAAGCGTCAAAACGTAAATCCATTATAGAGGGAATGGAAAGTGCCGGTGACACTGTTTTAAACAATTCATCTGTTCCAGAAAGCTTGAAATTATTAATCGACCTGCGTGATAGAATAATGAATGTGGAAAACTCCCAACAATTTTTATCTAAAACATTTGATAATTTTTTGCAACAAATTAATTTTATATCTGAAGAGAACAAGGTGCTAAAGGAGAAAATCAACCAATTGGAATACAAACAGTCTTCGTATGATTATAAATTTCACAAAATTGAAGCAAGTTTGGATAAAGATTTTCAAAGCACAATTCAAAATGATATAGTAATTAGCGGACTTCCATCTGATATTAACCTGAAAAATGAAATGGTCAGCAGTTTGTTTAGTGTTCTTGATGTTAAAGCTGATAGTAGTGTTATCCAATCAGCATTCTTCGTAAATCAGAATGATCAACGGCGTACTAGCGCATTCAAGAAACCCATGTTAATAATTAAAACACAGAACAATGAATTGAAAAATGAAATTTTATTAAAATATAAATCTACAACAACTAATGGAAATTACATACGGACGTCTGACATTGGGATCAATTGGCAGCATCGCACAAAATTCGCACTATTCGTATTATGGATCATCTCTCACCGCTTCAGACCAAACTTTATGCAGAAGCTAAAAAAATAAAACAATAGTTTAATTTCAAGTATTTATGGTGTAAAAAAGGAAAAATATTAATGAAGAAGGATAGTGCCGCAATTATTTATCACATTAACTCGATGAATGACATCAACTATATTGAAAGGACATTTCTGGGTTGTCCTAATATTACAGGCGACAATGGTGCGGTTTGATATTGATGTGATATCCTCAACTCAGAATTGTTGTCATAGTTTTCACTATTTTAAATCTTTTCTATATATTCTATGTATATCTACTTACATTTGATTTTTATAGTTTAATACGAGTGTACACTTTTAAAATTATTCACTTTATCATTGCAATATTTGTATTTTTTACATAAGAAAAGTCATTTACAGACGTTTCTGATCTTTTTGTTGTAATTCTTGGTGTTATTGGCGTTGAATTTAATTGGTCTTATATTTTCATCTATTTGAACTTGTTATATCAATGGTTAATTATTGATGGCTATAAAGATGGTTCTAATGACTGGATTTTACTGTTTATTTCGATTTATTGGCTATGAGTGAGTTTAATAGTATATTAAATCAATATTGTCATAATGAGTATTTTGATAATGTTGATGATGAATTCAAACGATGGTTTTGGAAGTAACACTCATTAATTGAAAACTCTACAAATTAATATTCATGGGATGAATGACATTAATAAATTTGACAACTTGTTAGAGTTCATTGATAATTTACAAGCTGATGTTCATATTTTACTTATTTCTGAAACTTTTATTCAGAGTCACAAATATGATGTCGTATTCCTTAAATAATTATAGTAGTATTTTTTCATGTAGAGATGATAGATCTGGAGGAGGTCTTGCATTATATATCAGGAATGACATTGAATATAGTTCATTAAATAATGATAATGGTTTATACCCATTTCACTTCATTCAAATTATGCTTCCTCGATATGTTAGTACTAAACTTTGTGCCATTTATCGCCATCCTGATTCTGATATTGATTGTTTTTTTAACTATTTTAATAATTTTCTCTCTGATAGTGGTAAATCGGATAATATATTTCTTGGAGATTTAAATATTCTCGTCAACAAAACAGATGATTATGTAACTAATTATATAAATCTGCTAATGACCTATGGTTTGTTAACTACTAATACAAATATTACTCATTCTGCTAGTGGCAATATATTAGATCATGCCGTATCTAGTTTTCTAAATATCAAAAAACTTTATAATTCTACCATCTATTCAAACATATTTTACTTTGCAACTAAGTACATTATGAAAACATTGCGGAAAACAATTGTTAACTTTGATAAAGTTAATGAAGAGTTTAATAACTTTCTGCTCTCGACGTCATTTAATGTCTATGATCCTAACACAACTTTACAATTAATTGAAATGAAGTACAATGAACTAATTAATAATTATACTAATATATTAAGTGTCAAAGCTAAACTAAAAAATACTTTATGCCCTTGGATTACTTATGATAGATGGCATGTAATTCGTGAGAAAAATAAAGCCTTAAAAAGATGTAAACTAAATCCCAACAACACGGATCTTAAAGCTGAATTAGAACGCATAAGTAAGTTGCTAAAATCAAAGAAATACTATATTTTGCTAAGAAACATTATTTTAATCAAATGTTTGTTAATTTAGATCAAAGAACTCTATGGAAAAATATCAATTTGTTTCTTAATAAAAATCACAAATCCGTACAATTTGATTCAATTTTAGTAAACGAACGGCTTTATAATAATGTTGGTGATACAGTTAACATTTTCAATAACTATTTTGTTAAAGTGGGTTGTTCGATTAGTGAATCTATCAACTCTGACAGAGATATACATAAATTTGGAACCATTTATTGGAACCCTCATTCTATGTATTATCGATCAGTTACATCTGCTAGAGCGGACTTTTTCTCAAAACTTTTATCGGAAATTTTTAATGAATGTTTGTTAACTGGTATTTATCCTAATTGTTTAAAGGTTGCAAAAGTTTTTCCTGTTTTTAAAAATGGTAACAGGTTATCAATTAGTAATTATAGACCGATCTCAACTTTATCAGTATTTGATAAGATTTTTGAAAAATTACTCTTTTCCCGATTGTTGAATTTTCTGGACTCAAATAACTTTTTCTAAAATTTTTTTATATAAAAAAGAAAAATTCTTTATTATTATTTATTTTTATTATTTTAATATTTTTATCTTCCTTATAGTAACAATCTGTTTTATTTTTTAAAAAAATCGATTTCGGATGCTTTCGCCTTCCTTTCTCAATTTTTAATTTAATATTATTACAAAATTATTAAAGTTAAGTCCTTATATACTATTTGTTTTTACCCCTTCCACTCTTTGTATTGTTGATTATTGCTTCGTATAACCTATTTGTTCTAGTATTGATTTTGTCGTTTAAGATGTTACTATTGTCTTTGTGTTTGTATATCTCTAATTCTTCTAGCCGATCTAGGGTTTTTCCTTTTTTTACTTTGTGTACAATTGTTAAGTTTTTGTCATAACTAGTGTATTCGTGGTTTTCTGTTTTTAAATGATGTGCGTAATTGGATTTTATTGTTTTCTTTGTTAGGTCACTGGTGTGTTCTTTAAATCTCGTTGAAAAGGAACGTCCCGTTTGACCCAGGTAGAATTTTTCGCAATTATCACAGGTCAATTTATATACTCCGGTGTCTATTTTTTCATTTTTGTTGTTTTGTTTAAATAATTGTTCCATTTTATTGTTGTTTTTGTATGCGGCGGTGTATCCATATTTTTTGAAATTTCTCTCGATTATTTTACTGGTTGTTTTATTATACTCTATGCTGATGTATTTGTTTTCTAATCCTTTTTCTATTTTTTGTAATGTTGTTGCTTTCTTTTGGTTGTTTGTAGCTTTGTGTTTTTCGTTGATTTTTGTTATTAATGTGGCCTGGTATCCATTTTGTGCGGCTATATATTTTATTGTGTTGAGTTCTTCTTCGTAGTCCTTTTTGTTCATGGGTATGTTGTTCAATCGTTGGATCATGTGATTGTATGCAGCCATTTTGTGTTGGTGCGGATGGTGTGAGTTGTTATGTATCGTTTGGTCCGTTTGTGTTGGTTTTCTGTATATTTTAAATGCATGTCTTAAGTTATCGTTTTTTATTGTAAGGTCAAGGAAATTTATTTGTTGGTTCGTTTCAGTTTCTAATGTGAATTTTATGGTTGGTTGTCTCGTGTTGATGTATTGATGTAATTTGTCTAACTGTCTGTTCGTGCCTCTAAAAAGTAATAATATGTCGTCGACGTATCTGTACCAGTAAACTATGTTGTTTTTGTATATGTTGTCTAAGTTGTGTATGTATTTTTTCTCAAAATTGTTTAAATATATTTCAGCTAATGTACCTGATAGTGGGCTTCCCATTGGTAAACCTACAGTCTGTTTGTAGTATTGTTTGTTGTGAGTGAAGTAGTTTTGTCTAGTTATCTCAGTGATTAAGTTTATGATTTCGTTTGTGTCTGTTGTCTTTAGTCCGTTGTTCAATAGTAGGTTTTTAGTTATTTCTATTGTTTCTTCTATTGGTATATTTGTATACATGTTTGTTATGTCGAACGATGCCAGTTTTGCGTTATGTGGTATTGTTATGTTTTTTATTTTGTTGACTAAGTTTATGTTGTTTTTCAGCGAGTTGTAGTTATCCCATTTTATATTTCGTTTTAGAATGGTGTTGATATGTTTTGCTATTCTGTATGTTGGTGCCGTTGTGAAGTTTATTAGTGGTCTTATCGGTACTCCTTCTTTGTGGATTTTTGGTAGTCCTCTTATTTTTGGTGCTTCTGGTTTGATGATCTTGTTGTATCTTATGGTCCTATCACTTAATATGTTGTTTGATTTGCTGATGACTTGTTTTATTCTTTTGTTGAATTCGTTGGTTGGATCCCCTTGGAGCATTTCTATTCCGTTGTTCCTGATGTATTCGTTTATCTTGTTGTTATATTCGTCGGTGTTTATTATTATCAATGTGTTGCCTTTATCTGCTTTTGTTATAGTTGCATTATTTTCTTTTAATTTCTTTTTTATGTTGTTTACTGCTTTAATTTCAGTGGTGTTTACTTGTTTTTTCACTGTTTTATTGGTTTTCTCTTTTTTGTTTGTGATTTCGCTGATAATTAATGCTCTGATTTCCTGTTGTTCACTCGGGTTTGTTTTTAAGATGGCGTTTTCGATGTTTAGTAAATGTTTGTTTGTTGATTATGGTTGTTTTGTGGTTGTATGATATACTTCAATCCTTTTTCTAATATGTTTTGTTCACTGCTGGTAAAATTGATTTGTGTGTGGTTTTCTACTCTCTTGTTGAATTTTATTTGACACGTGTTTATGGTTTCACTATTGTTGTTGATTGTTTGAGATTGTTTTTTTAATTTTAATAGGTTTAACTTTTTCTTTATAATTTTGCATTTCTTTTTTATTATTCTTTGGACTTTTGTTTTTGTGTTTTCTATTATTTGTTCATATGACACTCGATGGTATACTTTGGATATTAGTAATTGGATGTTGTAGACTTCTATGGTAAGTTTATTGATCTTTGTGTATAATAATTTTATTGATGTTGATAACCACACTTGTTCCGCTTTTTGTTTTGCCGATTTTGCTGCTTCTGACTTGTTTTCAATTCTTATGTTTATATATTTTGGAATTATTTTGTGCCTCTTGCATGTTCTATTGAAATTTAGGTTCACTTTATTTTTATTTAACTTTAATAATTTGTAGAAATATTTTTTCACAATGTTGTTTGGTTTTTCACTATTATTGTGTGAATGGATTTCCATTTTTTCACTATTTTGTGTGCTTTTGTTACTTTGTAAAATTTTTTTTATATAAAAAAGAAAATTCTTTATTATTATTTATTTTTTATTATTTTAATATTTTATCTTCCTTATAGTAACAATCTGTTTTATTTTTTAAAAAAATCGATTTCGGATGCTTTCGCCTTCCTTTCTCAATTTTTAAATTAATATTATTACAAAATTATTAAAGTTAAGTCCTTATATACTATTTGTTTTTACCCCTTCCACTCTTTGTATTGTTGATTATTGCTTCGTATAACGTTATAAACAAAAAGCGGAACAAGTGTGGTTATCCAACATCAATAAAATTATATACACAAAGATCAATAAACTTACCATAGAAGTCTACAACATCCAATTACTAATATCCAAAGTATACCATCGAGTGTCATATGAACAAATAATAGAAAACCACAAAACAAAAGTCCAAGAATAATAAAAAAGAAATGCAAAAATTATAAAGAAAAAGTTAAACCTATTTAAAATTAAAAAAACAATCTCAAACAATCAACAACAATAGTGAAACCATAAAACACGTGTCAAATAAAATTCAACAAGAGAGTAGAAAACCACACACACAATCAATTTTACCAGCAGTGAAAAAAACATATTAGAAAAAGGATTGAAGTATATCATACAACCACAAAACAACCTTAATCAACAAAACAAACATTTACTAAACATCGAAAACGCCATCTTAAAAACAAACCCGAGTGAACAACAGGAAATCAGAGCATTAATTATCAGCGAAATCACAAACAAAAAAGAGAAAACCAATAAAACAGTGAAAAACAAGTAAACACCACTGAAATTAAAGCAGTAAACAACATAAAAAAGAAATTAAAAG